>JAVXUM010000004.1:12953611-12981512 GCA_035590655.1 Pouteria glomerata
ATCTAAAGTTTTCTTTTTCTACAATCTTTTGAGTGCCCAAACTTACTTCTATGCTACTCGTTGTCCTATTTTGACTAAATTTGCATTTCATATATTTTGTCTTGCATCGACTTAATCTCAATCCTTTTGCCTCTAACGTTTTCCGCCACAATTCTAGCTTAGCATTCACTCCTTCTCTCGTCTTATCTACTAAAATAATGTCATCTGCAAATAACATATACCATGGTACCTCATCCTGAATATGTCTAGTAATCTCATCCATAATTAGGGCAAACAAGTACGGGTTTAACACTTAGCCTTGATGTAGATCAATCTTGATTGGAAACTCCTTAGTCTTTTCGCCAGCCGTCCGTATAGATGTCTCCGCTCTATTATACATGTCCTTTATCGTCTCAATATATGCTACACACACTCCTTTCTTTTCCAATACTCTCCATAAAATCTTCCTAAGAATCCTATCATAGGCTTTCTCTAAATCAATGAATACCATATTTAAATCTTTTTGACCATCTCTATACTGTTCCAGTAACCTCATCAGGAGGAAGATAGCCTCCATAGTTGATCTCCTAAGCATGAAACCAAATTGATGATAGCCTCCATAGTTGATCTCCTAGGCATGAAACCAAATTGATTCTCTAAAATGTTTGTTGTTCTTCTTAATCTTCTCTCAATAATCCTCTCTCATAATTTAATCGTATGGCTCATCAATTTAATCCCTCGGTAGTTCGCACAGTTCTGAATATCTCATTTGTTTTTGTATATGGGTATAAGAATACTTTTCCTCCATGTATCAGGCATCTTCTTGCTCTTTAGCATTACATTCAATCTGAAATAGTAAGCAACGAGTTGTCAATGAGGTGATTGTTTTCCTCTTTGCAACCTAATTTTGTAGTGGAGTGCAAGAGCAAGATGATTGATATAGCATACCAAGGGAAGACATGAAATCAATAAATAGTTTGGAGAAATATTTCCTAGCATTGTCATTGCGAAAAATTTTAACGGGTTTACCAAACTGGGTTTGAATTTCAGTATAGAAAGATTTAAAGATGGTTTTTTATCTTTGAGATCTTTCATTAAATGAATCCAAGTTATTCCTGGAAAATCATCTACAAAGATAACAAAATATTGAAAACCAAACTATGAGACTACATGACTCAGACCACAAATATTTGAATGAACTGAATCGAAGGGACCCAATGCTCAATTATTGACTCTAGGAGGGAAAGAAGAATGATGATGATCTCCCAACGGACATAACTCGCAATGTAAGGACTTTAATTGATGCAAACTAGGAATAAAAACTTCTAATCTCTCAAAAGAAGGATTACCAAAGCAGCAGTGCATGCTTATTGCAGAAGTAACTGCAAAGCAGACTATAGGAGGCTAAATGGATAGAGCGTCAAGATTTTAGATCCCTTTCGTTTTACTCTCTCCACCAATCATTTCCTTTGTCTTCATATCATGAATAACGGTGGATTCATAAAAGTAAGTCATTAAACAATCTAATTGTTTACTTACCTTACTTATAGAGATGAGATTAAATAAAAGAGCAAATACATTTAAAATAGATGATAATGAGAAAGAGGGTAAATGAGAGTTTGTACCAATGTCCCTAATTGGATTACTAGAACCATTTATTGTGACAATAGAAGGATTAGTAGCGGAATACTGGATATTTGAAAACTTTTTAGATCTTTTTGACATATGATCGTGTTATGTGACTAAATATACATCAAATAAGGAAGAAAAGGGGGAAGATTTGAAGAAGGGGATACATTAAAAGGTAGGAGAAATGGAAATGGAAAATGAACAGCACAGCTATGAACACATAAATTAACCGTTGTTCAACAAATTGAAGATGGAGCATATACTTGAACTAGCCATGAACCAAAGGGAACCTTAGATTGACTTTAGTGCAATCCACATGGGGGCGGCCAAGATCCTCTCATTGACCTTCTCATTCACTGACCTTCTCATTCACTGCCCTCCATCAGGAACACTTGGACGACTTAGATGGATTCCTGCAGACAAATGGGTTGGTGGGAGCAACATTGTCATTAATGAGGGCAAGATGAATGGAGCATCTAAGGGGGTTTCCTGGGTCATGTGCACAGAGGCTTCTAGAAGGTCGTTGAGTCAGCAAAGAGGGGAGATGAATAATAGAAGCATTGGTTGGTCTCATGTGCATTGGGCTCAATTAAGCTACCATAGATTGGTCCCATTACATAACACCATCCAACAGATAAATATAAGATTCTTGTGGTGATAGGCTGCAAGAAAGCCAAGAGGATGAGGCCTATTTCAGTGTAGTGAACCCAATTGCACAAGATGGTTTGGTCATGTTAAAAGACGTCGAACGGAGGTACCGGTTAAAAGGTGTGAAAGTATGGAGATTGTCAGGAGTAGGAGAGGGAGAGGGAGACCCAAGAGCTGTTGGAAAGGAAGTATTAAATATGACCTTGCCTACATGGATTTAATGGAGGATATGGCCCTCAATAGATTTAATTGGTGTCATCAAATCCATATAGCTGACCCCACCTAGTGGGAAAAGGCTTGGCTTGGTTTGGTTTGGTTTGGTAGCAAGTAGTATAAAAGGATATGTTAATGGAATGGAGTGGGTATGAAATGAAATATTTTCCTTGAGACTTATGTCTCATCTAGGAGAGTTTTTGGATTTCTCTCAAATTCAATCCAATCTCTTGTTTTCTTCTTTTCAATTTTCTTTTATCTTTCTTACCATCCAAGCACAAGGAAGAGGGTTCACAACAATTGGTATCAGAGCAGTTTTGGATCCTCAAATGGTAGAAATTCAAGGTTCTTCGATGGTTGAACAGGAGATGACTAAGGAGATGTGTGAGCAGTTCGTGCAATTCAATAAATCCATGAGTCGACGACTGCAACACCTAATGAAATTGATAGAAGAACGAAGACAGAAATTAGATAATACCTTGGAAGTATTGTCTGAAGCATTGAATCTCAACATTGCTAAGGGAAAGATAGTTCGTGGACAGAAATTAGATAATACCTTGGAAGCATTGTCTGAAGCATTGAATCTCAACATTGCTGAGGGAAAGACAGTTCAAGAAGATCACCAAGACAGTGGATCTCCTCAATCTTAGATTCAATGGGTGTTAATTCTGATAATAAAGGCACTATTGGGACACCTCAAGAAGAAAGAACCATTAGTTTTCAAAAATTGCATGAAAAGTAGGTGGTAGATCCAAGAACTTCCCAATTGGAGGTAAATTTAGCAAGATCAACATTAAAAAAACTCTAGGCGGAGGACGGAGAGTCTACAAGCAAAAATTCTCAATCTCAAGGTTCTGGAGATATGCGGGAAAAAATGCAAGGTAAGGATGCAAAACATGAATATGAAGGTATTAATTCTGTGCCAAACTTACAAGTAAAATCTACTACAGGTGAATTTGCAAGTCAACTTGATCAGAAACGTGCAAGAAAAATGCAATTAATCAACATTGATGTTTTTAAAAATCAAGAGATGATTTCAGTAAATTCACACAAGTTAGAAAAATTCAGGTATTGCATCAAAGTATATGATCCAGGCCTCCAATTTCAATTCACTTCTTTAAAGCATAAACAAGCTTCAAAAAATGGCTCAGTTTATTCGAAGGGAAAATTTTACAAACAGTTATCATGCATAAAAAATGAAGAGCTCAAAAATCAAAGCCATCAGTGGTGAATGAGCCATTCCCATCAGAAATCAAAACCACAGTGGGCATTAAGCCATTACACAGAACTCATATTTGTAAGGAAACAAAAAAACAGGGGGTGACGAACAAGAAAGCTTGGGTTAATTGCTTGCTCAACTAAACACTTTACCAGCGAAGGGAAAGATGAATTTGAACAAGCAGAGCTAATGAAGAGGATATGGCCAGAAATTTTACCCCTTATTGCCTTACCTCTTGTTGGTTCAGATAGATATTTTTTACTTTTTTTCCTTCAGATTCCAGACACTCAAGCGGCTCATTGAGGTTGCCATTGGTTCACCGACTTATTGGCTCATTGGCAAGAATAAAAGCTTGAACCTCCTGAGCAGTTCAGAGAGAGAGAGAGAGATAGACGATGGCAACAAGGGTGGCTGGGTTAGGGCTACCGTTGCCGGTGAAGCTCGATTAGACCCAATTCAATTCCTCCATCGTCCTCATCACATTATTCTAGCCGTTGTGTCGTTAAAATGGCTGTATCGGCTGACAAGAAGAAAAAGACTTTCATTCTCAAGAAGTCTGAAGAAGCTTTCAACACTGCCAAGGAATTAGTGCCTGTAGGTGTAAATTCTCCTGTGCGTGCTTTCAAATTTGTTGGTGGACAGCCTATTGTAATGGATTCTGTCAAGGGCTCCAAAATGTGGGACATAGATGGCAATGAGTACATCGATTGTGTTGGTTCATGGGGATCAGCCATCATTGTTCATACGGATGATGAGGTACTTGTAGCCTTGGCTTAAACAATGAAGATGTACAAGCTTAAGTCTATTTACTAAGATCTTGTGGACAAGATCAGTCTTAGTGGGGGTGGGAATTGTTATGTGACTAAATATACATCAAATAAGGAAGAAAAGGGGAAGATTTGAAGAAGGGGATACATTAGAAGGGAGGAGAAATGGAAATGGAAAATGAACAGCACAACTATGAAAATATAAATAACCCATTATTCAACATATTAAAGATGGATCATACACTTGAACCAGCCATGAACCAAAGGGACCCTTATATTGACTTTAGTGCAATCCACATAGGCGGCAAAGATCCTCTCATTGACCTTCTCAATCACAACCCTCCATCAAGAACATTTGGACTGCTTAGATGGATTCCCCGTGGATAAAGGGGTTGGTGGGAGTGGCATTGTCATTAATGAAAGGAAGATGAATGGAGTATGTAAAGGGGTTTGTTGGGTCATGTGCACAAAGGCTTCTAGAAGGTCATTGAGTCAACAAAGAGGGGAGATGAATAATACAAGCATTGGTTGGGCTCATATGTGTTGGGCTCAATTAAGCTACCACAGATTGGGCTCATTACATAACACCGTCCACCAGTTAAATATAAGAGTCTAGTGGTGATAGGCTGCAAGAGTAGCCAAGAGGATTTGGCCTATTTCAGTGTAGTGAACCCAATTGCACAAATCTTCATTGTTGCGCTGCCAGCTCAATTAATTATCTAGGAGAATAATTTTGTTAGAATATTGTTAGAATGTTAAGTTTGTTAGTAAGTAGTAGAAAAGGATATGTTAATGTATTGGAGTGGGTATGAAATGAAATATTTTCCTTGAGATTTATATCTCATCTAGGATAGTTCTTAGATTTCTCTTGAATTCAATTCAATCTCTTGTTTTCTTCTTTTCAATTTTCTTTTATCTCTCTTACCATCCAAACACAAGGAAGAGGGTTCACAACATATCAGAAGCATTAGAATAAAGAATTCATGGTGTGAAAGGACAGGTAGATAGACAAGTAATGGAGTTATCTCGTTAAGTAAGAGAAGAAATTGGATGATATGCCTACTGAGCTACTTGATATTGGAGGAGTTTGGAGTATTCTTCGTTGGAAATAGTTACTGGTGAGGATGGAACAATCCCACCATCACGAAGGAGCATTGTAGGGGTAGAATTGTCAGTAGTGGCAGAATGTGCCATGTTGGCAGGTTTGCCATAAAGAACCTAGCATTTCTCACGGTGATGACCCATCTTTTCATAGTGTGTACATTTGAGCTAAGGCCTTCTTCCTTTACCATTGCAATCTTCTTGGCTATTGCTGCTATGACCATCTCTAGTATCATGGCCATCAGTAGTTGGATGAGTTGTTGTTTGGCTAGCAAAGGTTGAACATTTGGACTTAAATTCATTCGGTGGAGAAGGATTTTAAGGTGCAGCCAGTAAGGCGCGAGAGTATGTCATTGTAAAAGATGGGTGAGAGGTTCCTTTAAGTATTTGTGCTCATGTTGACTCAAATTCTAGATTAAGGCCAAAAAGAAACTTGAGTCAACCATTTGTTCATGATGTCTTTGTATCTCATTAATCTCAACAAAAGATGGTTGAAGTGAGTTCAACTCTTCATACATCTTCTTTAGAGTTGCAAAGTATTGAGTGATGCTTTTGCCAGACTGTTACCTTGAAGAAGTCAATGGATACACTATTCATTCAACTAGGATCGCTAGAATACAACTTAATGTAATATCATATTTCCTTGCACGAGTCCAAGTGAGTACATAAATCTGCAACTTTACAATTTCATAATAGAATCATGATGTTATCGTTGTCTTGAATCCATGAGTCATAAGAGGTCTTGGTCCCTTGAATGATGCCGGAGTAGAGTCGGTGAGATATTTTCGAGTCCAATTCGATAATCTTGATTGCGTTGGACCATTGTAAATAATTTTTCTTCCCATTTAACTTTTTGGGGTTAAACAATTAGGCTAATTTGTGCAACCAACGGACTTGGACTCCATAGGAGGAGCATTGGAGGCTATATTATATTTAGAGGCTACTAGAGGTGAAAAAATGGGCCCCTAGTGTCATTGAAGCTATGATTTCACCAGAAACATCACTTGCAGGAGACAAGACCCGAGGTTAGTTGAATATGGCATGCTCTCTTGGGTGCCAAAAGAAGAAGTTTTTGTACAACTTTGTGCTTGGTAGCACGTGGCTATGGTTTTGAGAATGAGCTTGTCGTTGTTGAGACTTGCCAGTGGGTTGCGACATCACTGGTGATCTCCTTCAGGCTTAGGTCTCATCGGGGAGGGTTGTCAGTGATTGACCGAGGTTGCAATGGAAGGACTTCATTTGTGATAGCCAGCGAAGAGTGGGAATCATTCGCTGGAGGTCGATTATGGAGAGCGTGACAACTAGTATGATCAATAGTGCTCCTCAGTGAGGGTGAAGGTTGTTAGAGGTCTCGTGACGAAGGTTGACCAGATTTGATTTTCTCCAAAAAACAATGGAGATTTGTGATTATTGATGGCTAGGGTTTTTGACACAAGAACTAAGGATGATGTTCTTTTGATACAGACATAATAATCCAAAGAAGAACCACATAGACAAGGATATCCATTCTGATACCATTCCAAACAAACATAGAATGAATTAGGTTTCATTGCATTTTTTTTTTATATTTATATAGACCCATTCTAAATAGGAAACAATTACAATTATAATCAATCACAATCACCTATACTAGGGAGAAATCAATCTCTCAATCTACCTACTATATTCACTGTCCTAACATATTTCTAACAATATTCTAACAATATTGAAAAATCAACCAAAATGATTGATTGATTACATCTGACTTATTTCCTTTTATTACCCTACTTCTTGTTTATAGGGACCTCTTGTGTAATTCAAATCAAGCAGTAAGAATAAGTAGCCAAGAGCAAGGTCTGGCCTAGAATTTAATATTAGTGAAGGGAAACTTACATTTTTAAAGTGAATAAGGACAAAAGTAAATTAAAAAAAAAGTGGGGACAAAAGCTTATTGACAATGGGATAAAATTAAAATTTATAAGGAAAAGAGAACAAAATTAGTAGGATCTTGGTGTAATTTTCTAAATCAGTGGGGACAATGTTTTTAGTGGGCCTCGTAGTCAGTTCGCTTATGGCCAAGAGAGCTTTACAAAAATTGGATGTAGACCATAGTCCAAACTACTATAAAATCATGTCTGTTTTTTTTTTTTTTTTTTTTGGTTGGTAATTAAGCTTTTATTTGGATTATGGAAGAAATAATTACAAAATCAAGAGGGCATACTCTCGGTATTACATCGTAATCTTGTAGGTATATTCTATTTGTAAGTACTTGTGCTGCAACTATGTGGTCTAGGTTTAATCCTTTTACCCTGCGCGGGATAAAATTATATTTCCTTGGTATTGTTAGTTGGTCGTGGAAAACAGTGCGATAATCCCCTTGCGACATAATCTTCTTGTAGAATACCCATTTCCTTAGACTTGGAATAAGTTCCAGAGATTCCTCTAATGTATATAATAGTATGCGGGATCATTGGGGATTCAGTGGATTGGTAGCTATAATCAAGGAACTATTGGGGCTTCTCCAACCAATCTAGAGAGAGATTCTTGGAGGGGAATCCTTATCCTACAAGGGCATGCAAAGCCAAGGCTGAATATTCATACAATGGATATGAGACCTTGATTTATGCCCCAAAGGGTTATGGAGGGTTCATCATCTATCATCCACACTTCATTACTACCACCAATATACTCTGTCTCTGGTTCAAGATTGCCTTGGTTCTCACTCTTCCGTCGTGTTCCGGTGATCTCGCCATAGTTGACGATCAACATAATTCCCAGAAGGTTAACCCCCACTAGATTTACACCCCCACACCATCTATTACCTATTTTTATATTTATAGTGGTATTTATGAACATTAGTAATCTGGGATGTCTTCCATCTTATCTCCCTTATTAATTAACTTAAGCAATTGTGTAGTTGAAGTAGATATGCCTATCAAGATTCTTTGATTTCTTTCAAGCCACAGATACTATACAGTGGCAGCCAATGCAATTTTCCTAATTATGCAATTTCACACCAACTTTGCCAATGAACCAGTTCACCTCATCCATATCTCTTTATTATTCTATTGCTTCCCCCTTTATTCTTGATTTCTACATGGTAGTAGAGCATGTGATAGGCTTGTAGTTTTTTGTCGATTTTGTCTCCACTAATGGGTGACGACTTCGGACACCATTCCAGTTGCACTCTGGTTGCATTTTGGTGCTATTCGCAACATTTTGGTTGCTAGCCATTCTTCGGCATCATTTCGACCAATGTTGATTTTTTAGGTGACATTTCGATTGCTATCAGCCACTCTTTGATACCATTTAGGTCACTCTCCGATGATAATCACATCTAAGCACAGCATATGATGAGTGTATAGTCACCTCTAAACACTAGGGATGAAGTTAAGATATCATGACAGGGAGGCCAAAAAATTTTTAGTAAAATTTAAAATTTGATCAAAGAACGCTAACCATTTATTTGAGATTTATTTTGCTGGAACCAAAAAATTTCTTTCGATGCTATGGTTGCTGTCGGTAATGTGCTTTTGCTTCATTTACTCATTAGTAGTTTAAACCTCAGGCCTTTTCATAGTTCTATTTCGAGAAAAATGATTTGTAGAGAGTGAGAAAAGGAAGAGTGAAGCAATTAAGAAAAGATGAAAATAATGGGAATATGAAGTGTATAAGGGAGAATGTAAAAAGGTGATAATTAATAGTACAAGAGAGGAAAATCCCAAGGGGGGAGAGAGAGAGAGAAGAGGAGGGGAGGGATTTGTGGATTTGTATTGAAAAAGAGGAAAAGTAATTTTTTTTGTTTTATTAATTTTTTTTATTTGTTAAAGGGGGAGATTCTTTGTGGAGAGATTTTCATTTGTAAAACGGGGACCATTATTAATGGAGAGGGTCTTCGTTTGTGAAAGGAGGGCAATTAGTTATGGAGTAATTTTTTTTAATAAAATATAGCGATTACGTATAGTTAGAATACCAAAACTTGGACACTTGGCCCTACAGTAGCTCTGTCCCCCCTAAGCACAATACATGACAATTGTATTACTACCTCTAATGCTGCACATGACAAGTGTATTACTACCTTTATGCATGACACGTGACAAGTGTATTACCACCTTTGGGCATGAATCAGTGTGGCAAGTGCACTATTTCAGTGGATGGAAACACCACCACCAAAAATAGGTGGAGCATGATCTTCAAGTGATCGAATCTTAGATTTGCATCTTGGATTTGAGAGAGAATGCTAAATGAATATAATTAGGATTGTTTTATAGAACCAATACTTGTTAATATATCAATTATTGTTGGGAATTTAGGCCTCCTAAATTCACCCCCTTAGGATCTACCTTTGGCAAAATATCAAGAAGAATAGGAAAATAATAACACCACCAAAATTTACGTGGAAAAATCTCAAATTGAAGAAAAACCATGAGCATTCAAAAAAGAAAATCCACTATGTAAAAAGTTTTTACAATCACACTATTCTTCCTCTCACCCAATACCTTAAGACAACCGCAAAATAATTTCCCAAGCAAACTTTAACTCTCACCTCACAAAAAGAGGAATTTAATTAGAGTCAAAATTTGCTAGCCATAGCTTTGACTAGGATGTATTTTCCAAATGAAAAAGAGTCTTTATTTATAACATCACAAGGCCTCCCTTCCTTTGTGAGCAAACCTCATATGGGACTCCCTAGGGAGCCACCACACTAACAATCTCCACCTTAGCAACTTTAGTTGGTTGCACATCAAACCTCCACTTCCAGGAAAATTTTTTGAAAACATAACTCACTTGTAGCGAATTATAATGCTCCACCATAACGAGGATACTTAGAATAAACCAATTCCAAGCATTTCACTTTGGCTTATGTTGAAAATAACCTTGTTGAAAAATTATGATGCAACTCCCATGTTTGCCTTTCCTGGAAGTTCATCAGCCATTGACATAAATTTCCACCACACCCTGCATCAATGCCAAACCATGTCTGTGTGCAAACTTGTGGACCCGCTAACACTAACACATCCTCTATCATGGCAATTTTGGAGATTAGCGGCATGCCATGAGAATGTACACTGTGTTAGGTACATTGTCAGTCTCTCCATTTATTGATCTAGAGCCACTTGCTGAACCCGTTCCACCTCTTAGATAATTTTTCTTGATGTGCCAAGATTGTCCCACACGTCCAGCAGACTATGTTTTTCTTTAACGAGTTCTTCCCATTTCTAGCTAGCACCAAATCTGAGTCTTCAGGAGAAATATTACTTCCACCACCTGGTCTTCTTTCTTCAGAAAAGAGTTTGCTGGTATCTTCTGAAAGAACTATCTTCTTTTTTCCATTAGTAGCACTATTGATAACAGGGGTTGGACTGCCTTTCAACACCTTGTGTAATCTTGACTGAATCAAAATGTCTTTGACTTGCACTTGCCACAAGCCAAAATTGATTCTCTCGTTGAATTTCTCTATCTCAAATTTGAGAGGATTTGAAGCTCTCCACCCTAAATTTGATAGAATTTGAAGTTCTGCTTCTTGAAATTTTTTCTTTGCACTTTTGCCTTTGTGAATTTTATCGTAGAAATGAATAGTATCCACTAAGTTTGTTCCTAGGAAAGACTGGAAGGGTTACACTGGTCCCACTTAAAACTCAATTTTCTGGATAGAACCTTATTAGACTTGTACGTAGCCACACTATCACACCAAAGCTATCCTGCTCCAAAGAAAGTAAGCTTTGATACCATTTGTTGGGAATTTAGACCTCCTAAATTCACCCCCTTAAGATCTACCTTTATAGCAAAATATCAAGAAGAATAGAGAAATAATACAAGAATTTACGTGAAAAACTCCAAAACCGGAGAAAAACTATGGGCACTCGGAGAAGAAAATCTTCTCTATGAAAAATTCTTACAATCACACAATTCTTCCTCTCACCCAATGCCCAAGACATCCATAAAGCAAATTTAAACTCTCACTTCACAGAAAAATGAATTTAATTGGAGTCAAAATTTGGTACCCATAGCTTTGACCAGGGTGTATTTTTAAAATGAAAAAGAGCCTTTATTTATAACCTTACAGGGCCTTCCTTTCTTTGTGAGCAAACCGATGTGGGACTGTCAAGGAGCCACCACACTAACAATTGCATTATTGTAAAATCAATCAAAATGATTGATTGATTACGTTTGAAATATTTCCTTGTATTGTGCTACTTACTTCTCCCCATATGAGCCTATTGTATAGTTTAAATCAAGCAATAAGAATATGGCCAAAATGACTTTATAGAAAGTGGATGCAGGCCATAAGCCAAACCAATATAAAACATAAATCTTTTTTATTCTATTGCTTCCCTTTCTTTATTCAAAATTTATATATATATATATATATTTCTTTTTTTTTGGTGGGGGGGGGGGGAAGGGGTGGAGGCTATGAAGCACAGATACGAATATGAGAGCGGATGCGGATATGAATATGAGATATAATAAGTTTTAAAAAATGAAAGTACAGATATGCTGAAGATTTGGCAAAAAATAAAATAAAATATATATTTTATTTAAAATATTTTTGAAATAGCATCTATATACTACCAAACATCATATAAATAACTATTAGATAACATGAAAAATACTATTCAAAATAAAAATACCATTCTTTAGAATCTTTCGTTGATCGCGTCTCAGGTCTTCCAAGATTTGTTTTAAGTTATATTTTAATTATCTATAGTTTAACCCTTAATTAAATTTTATCATATCAATTTTACCCTAAATAAAGTTTGAAATATTACATTTGGACCCCCCGTATCTCAAAAGTATTCTTCTCGTATCCTTCCTATATCCTATGCAAAATAAAAAATAAAAAATCAGGACACACCATCTACATATCCTGGCGTATCCGAGCCATATTCGTATCCTCCGAGTATCCGATATGAGTGTATGAGTGCAGCACCTAATTTAAAGTATCCGTGCTTCATAGGGTCGAGGGCGTGACGGGATTTATAATAATTTTCATTGTGCAGCAAAGTAATGGAAAAGTATGGTTAATATATTGTATTTATATGGTCACTTGTCTACTATTGTTAATCAAACCCGCTTCCCCTTTATTTTTCTGACAAGAAAAGAAATTTTTGTTGAGCACTTTATCTATCAAAATAGATTTTGTGCTGACATGTATTGCAAGGACAATAATGTATGAATTCCTTGGCTGGACTTTCACACATAGATACTGGCGTGATGTACATGCCTCTACTTCAATAAAGGAACGTGCTCCAATAGTTTAGTGTAAGCTTTTGAGGATGTTTTCCTTATTCGTTTCTTTGCAACATTGTCATTCTATCACGATTTAGTATGTTAGCTGGATGTGCTATGTTTATGTAACTGATGAGTACAATTAAACACTATGACATCTCAACTGTGTTTCAGTGCCCAAGAGTTTAGCCTCTGTTTGGCAAGTGGGTTCGTGTGGGTTTGCAAATCCATGGTGGACGGCCAAGATTAAAGGAAAGATTTTTCTTTAATCCCGACCATTGGTCATGGGTTGGGTTCACAAACCCATCTCAACCCATCTGCTAAATGCACCCTTAGATCCAACACATGGACAACACCTGCAGGTGATAGATTACTAACAAAAAAGTTTCATGTGACATATCCAACTGCAAAACTGAGTAGTCAATTCTTGCCTTTTCTTTTGCTTGTATTATTTGTTCTTTCTTGATGTTGGTTTATTTTTCCTTTCTTTCTTTTTTTGATAAATGTTCTTTCTTGTTATTGGTGAAAATGTTTGTATATTAAATATGCTTCTCTTGATTATATCATTCCTCTCATAATCCAAAATTTGGTTTTTGAATTATTATCATTCAAATGTTCCCGGGCTTAAAATTACAGAGCCTAATGCAACTGGAAATTGGATGGGACAATTGCTGTTACTTCGTCATCCAAAATCTGGTAATGTCAAGGAACTCAGTTTTTTTTTTTTTTTAAATCTATCATTGCTGTCACTTTAATGAATTGATTAGTTATTTTTATGCAGTATTGTTTTTTTTTTAAATGTTATATCCGTTTTATGTAGTTACTTATTGTATTATAAGTTGATGACTAGTTGTTGCCTTACACAATAAACTATCTCAATTTAATGCAATTCTTTTATATTGCTTTTGGAAGAGTGAGTATTTCCTGTTTCATAACTGTAGTAGATTTCTTGTTACTCTGTCCTGTTTTGTTTTTTGTTATTTTCAAATAGAACTAAGTTTCTTTTGAAGCAAGCTCTTTTCTTTATTGTTAGCATTAAGTACAATATGTTTGGAATCGGTTATTCTTGTTACTTCATGTTTGCTAATGACTTGGGCCTCCTATTTGGTGACACAATTAACTGCTAAAAAGTGAATGCCCGCAATCAAGTGTGTTCGATAATTCACAAGCTCCTATTGCTTAAATTAGGAAATTCGTTGACTATGGATCTTAATTTTAGGTTGAAGAGATTTGGCTTATAACTGAATATTGTCAGAGATATTGTAAATATAGAAATAGGCACAAATTGATTCCTAGATTGATTTCTTCCTAAATAGGAGATGTGATTATGATTTTACATTTCCTAAAATTGTAATGTTTATGTATATAAATAGATTTGGTGATACCCTACGGTGGTTAATCCATTCAATTCAATTCTTTTCTTATTCTTGACATGGTATCAGAGCAGGAATCCTAAGAACTTCTCTTGTTCTCTTCGCAAAGTCAAAAACCTATTCTTATTTAGAGATTTCCTTGATTGTGATTAAATCACGATTGAACTATCTTCCTTAGAGAATTCTTCAATTGTTAAGCACAATTGAAAGCTCTGGTATCCTTCGAAGATTCCTTTTCTTGAATCCAAATTGTCGCGGACCATCACAAACCGAATCACAAGCCCAGAAGGTTGTGATCTCTAAATTGCACCCAATCGCAAACCTAGAATGTTGCGAACTCCAATCGCAAATTCATCTAACTTGTTCTCGTCAGTCGAGATTCCAGAATCTTTCTTATAGCCAGTGATCACCACTACACCTAAGCCATCGTTCAACAGATCTCCACACGCAATCAGAGAGCTCTGAGAGTGAGATCTACTCACATAAATGCTTCTTCAATATCTCTTGCTTCGTCATCTTGCCAAGTCATATCTCACCTACCATTGGCATTGCCTCCCTTAGGCAACCCTTTTGGTGCCTTTTCCTGCGGTGCGGTGTTTAGTCTTCGGTGACTCTCTAGGACACAATAGCTAATTTAGGACACTCTAGGCTCTTCAAACTTGGAAAATCTTATTTCTAATGGACCTAGAGACAAATACTATTTCAAGTGCTTTCCAATTGATTCTAAGCTAATGTCTTACAGTTGACCTCATCATCTAACAATCGAAACCTCAATGGAAGGAATTTTCTTCAGTGGTCAAAAGCCGTCAAGATTGCCTTGATCGGACTTGGAAAACATAAACATCTTGTTAAAACTACTCTGTTAACAACTATAACTACTTACAACCTTTGGGTTCAGGATGACGTGAATATCATAAGTTTATTATGGAATTCTATAGAGGCCAACGTTGTAGATTTATGTACTTGTTTAGACATGTGTAACGAAATCTGGGATTATGTTCACCTATTGTGCCCCAACGACCTTAGTCACACGTACGATCTATCCGGTAACTTCTTCAAACTCCAACAATTTGGTAAGAGTATTACTGAATACCTCACAGTCTTGAAGAAAATGTGTGAAGAGTTGAACTCTGTTTAGCCCTTATCTGCTAATATTCATAAGATCCAAAAGTAGAGGGAACAAATGGTTGTCTGAAATTTCTTGCTAGTCTTGATCTTGAATTCGAGTCTGTTAAGACATCGATTCTTCGCGGGGCTTCTCTTTCATCCCTTGTCGAGACCTACTTACAGGCTCTTGTGGTTGCCCCTCAGACTCCTTGTCCTCTTTCAGTTGATGTTGACTCTGCTTGATCTGCTCTAACTATTCAAACTAGGGTACTTGATGGACGAGCCTCTCGAGATAATCGTGGTAGAGACCACAGTGACAAAGGTAAGGGATATCGATCTAAATGCATGCATTGTGAATTGTTGGTCCACCTTTGAGAAAAGTGTTGGAAACTGTATGGTAAGCCAGCTCAAATGGCACATGTTGCTACTGTCGATACTTCTTCTACCGCTAATATGATCCTTAGCAGTGAGGCTCATCTTGCTCCACTAGTGACTATCTCAAGCAAAGAGTGTACCAAGTTCATCTAGTTTCAGGCTGCTTAATAGGCATCTCTTTCTATGCTTTCCTTGCTCACAGAGGTAACTTCGTTGCTTGTTTATCTACTTATTCTCCTAATCTGTGGACCTTGGACTTTGGTGCTCCAGATCATATGTTTGGGACATCCAATCTATTTTCTCACTCTAATACTCATCTACCATCCCTCCTATTACCGTAGCTAATGGTTCTAGCAACCCGGTCAATTGAATTGGTATGGTTCACCCCTCTCTCTCTTTACCTTTATCCTTATTCTTTATGTTCCTTCCTTTACGTCTAAACTTATATTTGTTAGTAAACTTACTTCACAATTAAATTGTTCAGTAATCTTTCTTCCTCGTTCTTTCATTATTCAAGATCATGACAAAGGAGACGATTGGTGGAGGATGTGAAGCTAAAGGGGCTTACTCTCTTGATGCACCAGTTTGGCAAGCTTCTACAGCCGTGACCTTACCATTGGAGATTCACTGTGCCTTGGTCATTCATCTTTTTTTTTTTTTTCTTTTTTTGAAAGGTAAACCTTGGTCGTCCATCACTAGTCAAATTAAAATATATGATCCTAGTTTGAATCAATTGCAATCTTTGAATTGTGAGTCTTATCAATTAGGCAAGCACCATTGTGCTCCCATCTTTCCTCGAGTCAATAATAGAGTTTTTAGCCTTTTGATTTAGTTCATTTAGATGTTTGAAGTCGGAGACATGTTATCTCAAAAATGAGTTTTCAGTATTTTATTACTTTTGTGGATGATTTTTTCTGCACAACTTGGCTATATTTAATGAAAGAACCTTTTGAGCTATTTTTTATCTTTCAATCTTTCTATATTGAAATACAAACTCAATTTGGTAAGCTCGTTAAAATTCTTTGAGGCAATAATGCTTGGGAATATTTTTCTAAACCATTCATTGATTATATGACCTCCCTTGGAATGCTTCATTAATTCTCTTATTCTCACGCTTCACAACATAATGTAGTAGCTAAAAAAAAATCTTTTATCTCATTGAGACTGCAGGACACTTACTCTTTCAAATGAATGTCCCATGAGTCTTTTGGTGTGATGATGTTATCACTACGTATCATTTGATCAATCGTATGTCTTCATCCATCCTACGTGGTCAATCTCCCCATTCTACTCTATTTCTCATAGAGTCCTTGTTTTCTCTTCTATCTTGGATATTCAGATGTGTAACTTTTTTTTAACCAACTTCACCATGGGTTTGATAAACTAGCTTCTCAAGCCTGTAAATCTCTTCCTCATGGTTCAAAGTATCAGACAAACGCTCGACTACTGGCTATTATGTCTTTGTTGGAGGAAATCTAGTGTTATGGAAAAGTAAGAAGCATATTGTAGTTGCTAGGGGTGGGTACCTTGACCGCGGGGGGAAACGACCCTTGATCAACGGTCACGGCCTTTCCGGCGTAACATAATTGTTGCGCCATTCTAAATCATGAAACTTAACTTTCTCGCGGGAAATACACCCGCCGCAAGACTATCCTGTATCCTTGAACTCAGAACAAGGTTCAGGGACTTCTAACGACCTTTTTAAACTAGCGGGATCCTCGGGGATTTAGTGGATTGGAGGCTGGAACCAGAGATTGTTGGACTACATCTAACCAATCTAGAGAGAGAGAACCATAAATGGGCGACCTTTGCCCTCCCCTAAGTATGATGAACCAAGGCTAATGCATGGCTGATGCATGCACCATGCATTAAATGCCTTGCGTTCCCGCCAACTGTTCTCTTATAATTGCACAACCCGTCTCTCTGGAGAAGGGATGTTCATTCAATCACTTGGTTTTACCTCTCTCTCTCTCTCTCTTGTTCCAGATTGCTCTGGTTCCCATTCTACCGGACTCCGGCGATCTTACCATTGCTTGATATTCAGCATAATTCACAGAAACTATCCTTTATCCCCCCACACTAGGCAATGTAGAATCAGAATATGGACGTATGGCTCCCACTTCATGTGAATTAATCTTGATATAGCATATTTTGAAAGAACTAGGAATCTCTCCTTTACAACCTATAAAACTATTATGTGATAATCGGGCTACAACACACATTGCTTCTAATCTGGTATTCTATGAAAGAACTAAGCATATCAAAATAGATTGTCATTTTGTCTAAGAGAAAATACTACAAAATGTCATCAAGATAGGACATGTTAAGTTAGAAGACTTACTAGTAGATTTATGCACTAAAGCATTTCGTAGTCCTTGGTTTAGATGTATCTGTAACAAGTTTGGAACGTATGATATATATACTCTAGCTTGAGGCGTAGTGTTAGAGATATTGTAAATAAAGAAATTGGCATAGATTGATTCTTAGGAATATGAAATGTGATTGATTGTGATTTCAGGTTTCCTAAAATTATGTTATTTGTGTATATAAATAGACTTGGTGATACTTTACAGTGGTTTAGTCATTCAATTCAATTTTTATTCTTGACAAATAAATTCGGAGGGGGATACTTATCGTTTCCTCTCTCAACCAGCATATTTATGATTTATCTTAAATTTCCAAATTTAAAATTTTATTACCTTATGTTTCAGCACTAAAAAATTCAACACTAGAAATATTTAGTACTTGGAACATTCTTCACTCAGTTGAATGAACACTTACAATTGTGTTCGACAGTTCACAAGCTCCTATCACTTTAGTTAGGAGAGTTGTTGAACATGGATCTTAATTTTAGGTTGAAGAGATTTGGTTTATCGCTTAATACACAGTGGGAGATGTTTATCATTTTCTCTCTCAACCGGCATATTTAGGACTTATCTTAAATCTCCAAATTTCAAATTTTATTACTGAAGTGTTTCAGCACTAAAAAATTCAATACTAAAAATTTTCAGTACTTGAACTTTCTTCACTTATTCGACAGGAAATGACACATGCTACCTGTTAATCAATGGAGCTCTTCAAGAAATTCACTGGTTTAAGCAAACCTATGGATCTTGGTTTGTGGGAGACTATGTTTGCGAAGGTAAACCTTCATATCAACAAATCCTCATGAAATGTAAAGCGTTATTTGTATTTGGCTCCACAATGTGAAATGTGACTACTCTCATGTATGATTTGTTGACATGTTATATGTGTATTGTTATCTATACTGCTGTAGTTCCATGAAAAGGGAGAATTGCTCTGCACGATCATTTTGAAGCTGTATCATAATTCAAAATTTCATTGAGTATCCTCCCCTGTAATAGTTGAAACAATTGAGCTTTATTACTTTTTAGGCAAAAAATGAGAACCTCAATATTTGAACTATGTCAGACTTACAAGCTGAATGTCATATGTTCTTCTAAAGTCTAATGTCCTTTAACTCCTGTTAATGTATGTAATTAAATTTTAATATAGTGTTATGTACCTAGTCACTTAGTGATCCTAAGGGACACTAAGGTAGGTGATATGAAATGTCACTCTTTGTATATAAATCCACCATACCAGAACTTAGTCTGTGTGTGAGATTGAGTCAATAAATTTTTCAAATTCAACATGGTTTTCGAGCATTCGTTATCAATCTTTAAGCTTCCTTAAGGTTCCTGCTGTTCTTCCAACTAAACAGAACCTCAGTTATCCTTCGGAGAAGCTCGGTCGACTAGTAGAAGGACTGCCCATCTTCGAATCGTTTGTCATTTCCAAGATTCGAAGCCACCAAAGGGGTCGCCGGTGTTAGGCGATCACCGTCGTTGCTTTTCCGTCGCCGGAACAGTGACCCACGAGCTCCCATGCGCAGTTTCCTGTCTGCACATGAGTCCAATGCGCAGGAGCCTGACCGGCGCGTGTAGGCGCGTGTCGCTCCGTTAAAGTTTTTCGATCCTTCGACAGTGTCATCCCTCTCCGGCGAGTTTACCAGTCTCCTTCTTTTGTTTAGTTTCTGCCTCGGCATTGGTGTTCCAGTTCTGTTCTTGGTCCTGGCTTTACTGTTGAGCTTCTGCTTCTTTAGTTTTTGAATTCCAGAGCTGTTGTGGTCTGCCATTAAGTTCTACTGTTGCGTTCTGCTATTGTTGATTCTGTAATGGCCTCTGAAATGTCTGGTGAAACATGAACTGTGACTCTTTCAAGGGAAGAATATTCCAAATTTCTCCAGTATCAGACGGCTCAGCAGGCATCTCTTCCAATTGCTTCTTTAGCACATGGAGGTAACTCTACTACTTGTATGTCTACCTCCTCACATACGTGGGTCATTAATTCTGGTGCTTCAGATCATATGTTTGGAATTTCTTTATTATTTTCTAATTTCAGAGTTCTTCAATTCCCAATGACACCACAGCAAATGGTTCCTCTAATCTCGTAAAGGGTGTTGGTAAAATTTGTCCATCTCCTAATTTGCCTTTATATTCAGCTTTATATGTTCCTTCTTTATCCTTTAACCTTCTCTCTGTAAGTAAACTCACCAAACAATTAAATTGCTTAATGACCTTCTTTTCTAATTTTGTGGTTATTCAGGATTTGAAGACAAGGAAGAAGATTGGAGAAGGGCATGAAGCTCAGGGACTATTATTTGGCCAGTTCTGCATCAATCACCTGTTCTGTAACCGCCTCACCATTTGAAATTCACTGTCGACTGGGACATCCATCCATTGACAAGATAAAATCTATGGTTCCTAGTTTGCGTCAACTTTCGTCTTTAGATTGTGAGTCTTGTCAGTTAGGAAAGCACCACCGTGCTTCCTTTAGTCCTCGAGTCAATAACAGGTCCTTAAGTTCTTTTCAGTTAGTTCATTAAGATGTTTGGGGACCTAGTCGAGTTGTATCCAAGTTGCGTTTCAAGTATTTTGTTACATTTATTGATGATTTCTCTAGACTTACCTGGGTTTATTTAATGAAAGATCCCTCTGAGTTGTTCTCTATCTTTCAGTCCTTTTGTGTTGAGGTAAAAAATCAGTTTGGTATGGCTATTAAAATTCTTCGAAGTGATAATGCCAAAGAATACTTCTTAAGGCTTTTTATGGATTTTATGTCATCATATGGTATGATTCATCAATCATCCTGTCCTCGCACTCCACAACAAAACGGAGTTGCTGAGAGGAGGAACTTACATTTGGTTGAGACAGCTAGGTGTTTGTTGTTTCAAATGAAGGTTCCAAAAACCTTCTGGGGGGATGCAATACTCACAGCATGTTATCTAGTTAGCAGAATGCCTTCTTCTGTTTTGAAAGGTTGTTCCCCTTATTTAGTATTATTTCCTCAAACACCGCTGTTTCTTCTTCCTCCACGAATCTTTGGCTGTGTTGCATTTGTTCATCAACTTGATAGTGGGACTGATAAGCTTGATCCTCGTGCTCTGAAATGTGTTTTTCTGGGGTATTCTCGAGTTCAGAAAGGATATCGATGTTATTGCCCTTCTCTCAATCGGTATTTTGTATGTGCTGATGTCTTCTTCTTTGAAAGCACACCTTTCTTTTCTGAAGCTTCTTCTATCTCTGATGTAAATGAGAGTCTTCCTTTACCTGTGATTTCTCCCTTTTGACTCTCTCGTCCAGATTTGCAGTTTTATTCCAGACGACGGATCCCTGATGCTCCAGGCTCTTCCCCTTCTCCTTTCCAGTCTTCAGATCCTACCCTTACACTCGTGCCTTGCAATCTTGATCTTCCGATTGCTCTTCGGAAAGGTACACGCACTTGCACTTCACATCCTATCTCTAATTTTGTTTCCTATGCAGCTTTATCTCCATCCTATCATGCTTTTGCTACCTCCTTATCCACTGTTTCTATTCCTAACAATGTGTCTGAAGCACTATCTCACTCTGGATGACATACTGCTATGGAATAAGAGATGTTAGCTCTTCATGCCAATGATACTCTACCTCATGGAAAGAAAACAGTTGGATGTCGTTGGGTATACAATGTCAAAGTATCCCCTGATGGTTCTGTTGATTGGTTGAAAGCAAGACTGGTTGCCAAATGATACACTCAAGTCTATGGACTTGATTTTTTTGAGACATTCTCTCTTATGGCCAAGATTACATCAGTTCATATTCTCATCTCTCTTGCTGAAATTTTTTGTTGGCCACTCCATCAACTTGACGTTAAAAATGCCTTCCCTTATGGGGATCTTTTTGAAGATGTGTATATGGAGCAACCTCCTGACTTTGTTGCTCAGGGGGAAGTTTGGACTGGTATGCAAATTAAAGAAGGCACTGTATGGTCTAAAGCAATCCCCTCGTGCATGGTTTGGCAAGTTTAGTGCAGTAGTGATGGAATTTGGATTGGTACGGTGTAGTGTTGACCATTCTGTTTTTTATCGACATGCCTCTCAAGGAAAAATATGGCTGCTGGTTTATGTGGATGATATTGTTGTCACTGGTGATGACACACAAGGAATTTTTGATCTGAAGATATTTCTTTAAACTAAGTTTAACACCAAGGATCTGGGTGCACTAAAATATTTTCTAGGGATTGAAGTTGCAAGATCACAGAAAGGTATTGTTCTGTCACAGAGGAAATATGTCCTTGATCTATTATCTGAAATTGGCATGTTGGGAGCTAAACCACTTGATACCCCAATGGATCCTAATACAAAGCTTCTGGCAGATAAAGGAAAATTATTGGACGATCCTGGTCGATATCGCAGACTAGTTGGGAAGCTTAACTATCTCACTGTTACTCAATCGGATATTTCATTTGCTACAAGTGTAGTGAGTCATCTCCTTGAAACTCCTCGGTCAAGTCATTGGGATGCTGTTATTCGTATTCTGCGGTACTTAAAAGGTGTACCAGAATGTGGCTTATTGTATCGAAATAATGGTCACACACTTGTTCAAGGTTACACAGATGCAGACTGGGCTGGTTCGCCATCAGATAGAGGATCAACTACTGGGTATTGTATCTTTGTGGGAGGAAACCTAGTGTCATGGAAAAGTAAAAAGCAGACTGTGATAGCAAGGTCAAGTACTAAATCAGAATATAGGGTAATGTTGACAGAACTGAGGATTCATGAAACACAGCCAATGAATCTATTCTATTTTAATCAAGCAACTGTTCACATTGCTTCCAACCCAGTGTTTCATAAGCGAACCAAACACATCGAAGTAGATTGTCATTTTTTCAGAGGGAAGATATTACAAAACGTCATCAAAACCAGTCATATGAAGTCTGAAGATCAGTTAGCTGATTTGTTTACTAAAGTCTAAAGCCTTTGGAGGAGCTAGAGTGAGATATATTTGTAACAAGTTTGGAACATATAATATATATGCTCCAGCTTGAGGGGGAGTGTTAATGTATGTAATTAAATATTTAGTATATTGATATGTTTCTAGTCACTTAGTGATTCTAAGGGACACTAAGGTAGGTGATATGAAAGGTTACTCTCTGTATATAAATTCACCATACCGGAACTTAGTCTGTGTGTGAGATTGAGTTAGTAAACTCTCCATCTTTCAACACTCTTTATTCACCTTGCAACAATCTTTGAAAAGTTGAGTATAGGTTTATTCAACATCCATCTTGTTGATTGTCTCATTATCATCTTCACCATCTGAAAAGCCTTTAGTTTCATCATCACTTTTTGTAGAAGCTTTAGAAGTTGAAGTAGATTGTTCATCAACGGTAGAAAGGGCCATGAATGCACTATAGTTGTCAGGATAGTCTTCACATAAAGAGGAATCTATAGATTGATCATCAAAATCTGTAACTGTCTTATTCAACACTTGCTGATTAGCACAATCCTAAGCAATATAGCCAAAACCTACTTAACCCTTTTGAACTCATTATCTTCTTTTTCTTTGAGGGTTTTTTAGTCTTGATCTTCTCGAACTTTTTACCCTTTTCTTGTTTACTATCTCTTTTTGAAGAATTTTCTAATCTATACTATTATAAAGCAAATACTAGAGATAATAGTGAGATTTTAAAAACTTTGTTTTGGTGAAACTTTTCTTTTCTTCCTCAAATATCCTTAAACTCTCTATAAATATATACAATGTCAATGGTATTAAAAAATAAATTTTTTATAACTATCACATAATTAAATAATTTCACCTATTTATATTTTTATCTTCTTTACGTGTCCTTTGAGTACCCACTAATTTGCCCTCCGGGGTAGTCTGAGTGGCTTGCGAGTATGCTCTTCACATAAACAACACAGTTGAATTCTTGAATCAATCGTGATGTGTGTGAGATGTAGTGTACATTTTCTCGGTTTATTCATCGGCTAGTGATCATTGAGAGCCACAGTAAACTAGTGAGAGTTCCAAGTTACCACAAAAAAAATAATAATAATAATAAATGAATAAAAATAAAAATATGTACCCACTAATTTTATGACTTTTTTATTTTTTTAAATATTCCTTAATTAGTTATTATTTACTTAAATAACATTAACTACTTATTATTTATCATTTGAATCACTTTTGCTAATTTTTTTTATAATTTTATTTTAATTAAAATAATAATTTAATAAAAATCACACAAATAGTGTGTACTCACTTCTAGTCATCATAGAGTAGAGAGTAAGTTCGTGAAAGATATCTGAATCATCACTTGCACTTGAAGATGCCTTTTCTTCATTGATGGTTTTCAGTGCTGCACCTCTGAACTTTTTTGACTTGATCATATCTGCTTCAAACGTCGGGAAGGAATCAACCAACCCTTTAACTTGCATCTGATCAACGTTCTTTGTTGCTTCAATCGTTGACACCTTTGTTTGAAAAGTAATTGCAAGAGAGTGAATGATTTTTCTCACTACTTTGTTACTAACAATTGGCTCTTCTTAGTATAACTAGGTATAACTCGGTATCGAACTGATCAAATGTCTTGTCTTCACTTATCTTTAACCTTTTGAATTTGGAAGTGATCTTACGTAATTTGGACTTCTTGAGTGCAGGATTACTTCATAAGCGAGTTCAAGAATCCTCTAAAGCTTCTTTTGCACTCGAACAACTCGAAATCATTCTAAACTCATTAGTTGAAATCACAATAGAAATAGAACTCGATGCTTTATAATTCCATTTATGCTTTTCCTTGTTCTGCCTCCGTCTAAAACTCTATAAATTTGAAACTTCGTTTCTTCAAACTCATGAGTGGGATAAGTCCAACCTTTTAAGGCCGCAAGTCAGACGTTGTAATTAACAAAGATCAGATGAGCTTTCATGTGATCTTCCAATATGCGTAAATGGTTTCAATGGTGTCTTGTACTCGTGCTGCGTTCATGTAAAAAGACACAAAACACAAGATATCCCAAACACTGCAATCAATCACAAACAAATAATTATAAAAACAAATGTAAAAAGATGCAAGATTTTAATGAGGAAAACTCAAACTTGGAAAAATTCTTGAAGCTTTTGTTATAAATGCAATCTTGGTTACAAAGACTTAAATAGTTTTAAATCCATGAATCTATACTGTTAACTCTTAACTCTTTACTCAAATTTTTGATGCACCAAACCTAAGTGAAAGCGTAATATTCAAATCCTTTAACATCAATTGAATCCTTGGCAAACACTAAATCCACGTAAGTACAATCCAAAATCTTTTGAATCAACATGAAGAGTAAAAATAGTTGTTGGCTAAGCGTAAGAGAAAACATAAATCTCTTAATTTTGATAGCTATCTAAATGTATTTTTACTTTCTAAAAACCATAAATTACAACCCATAATCTATATGGCATAATATATCTCGAATGAATAGGACTTTTGAATGCAGTATTAAAAATTGCGAAATTGTTGCTTATGGGAGCAAGCTTCACACGCTGATCCAAGAAGTTCCCCCGTGATTCTTGCGGAGCTCTTATTTCCTTCATGCAATATCCTTCCTACATCTAGCGAAGGTTGCAGTATTTCTAGCGATCTTTGAGTATCCCTAAAAACATGATTTTTTTAGCTATTCTAAGTATCAAAAATAGTCTATTCTAGCCCTATATTCTGATGCCTTCACCTATGCGCAAGTCTACATGGATTAGAACTCTATTTTGATCATGAATTACCAATCTAAAGAAATATAACCTGACAATTTGGTTTTAATGCATGCATCTTTGTTATGTTGAATGCCTCAGGCTCTGTAAATTTTTGGGCATATTGTTATAGTATTGCTTATTGTTCTTTCTACAGTAAATTGCCAAGTTTCTTGGGTGGAAAATGCACATGTTCTGACTATGGTGGCTGCCTGTTTAGTGACAAAGGACCCTGGAATGATCCAGAAATCAATGAAATACTTCAGGTGAAGCTAAAAAGACTGCATGAAGCCTTTTCAACATCCCTTGTAATTTATTAATTAAACAAAGTTTCACTTAGCTGTGAAATTTAATTGTTGTTGAGAGGGATCTGTCATTTGTTTATTTAGGCACAGATTGTTGCTGAAGAAGAATATGGTGATGATGCAAGGAATGGTGCGAGTTCCGAAGAAGCATACGAGACAGTAAGCAACCTTAGCTCTTAAAATCCTATGTTAACATATTTATCACCACTTTACTGGCTTTTCTAGTAAATTATTATCAAACTGATACTATTTCACTTAAAAAGTTTAAACCCTTTTGAAAGAAGAGCAATTCATTATTTATATTCATTTTTTTTTTTCTCAACACAATCTTTACCACCATGTGCGGGCAGATAGTTTTTTTTTTTTTTTTTTTTTTAAAGAGGTTAAAGACGGGCTATTTTGATTCAGGCTCGGTTTGGATAATTAGAAATTTTAAATCAATTGATTTGTGATTAAATTATTTTAAAATATAAGTGATAGAGTTAATTTATGTAATGATATATGGAAATTTTTTTAATAATTACTAATGATTACTATCAATGTTGTGGTGCTATTACGATGGAGACACTATTGTGAAGCATCTCAAATAATTATTTTTTTGTTATGATTTCAAATCCATCAAAAGATTATTACGTTAAATCTCTATCTAGACTAACAAAGTTATTTTTGAGTAATTCTTCTTAAATAATTAGTACAAAATCCCTTGACTTCAAATCCATAAATAGAAACGCAACCAATGATGAGATTTTCACAACTTTTATTTGTTCTTATACCATATTTATTAAAGCAGAATATGGAAATTACTTTTGTATTTTTGAATTATTATTCAATGTTCAACTTTGTTTCTGTTTATGGTTAAACACGCTATTAATACTTGGAAATAATAAGAAAATAAAATTTCAGGATGTCAAATATAATGTCTTGGATAATGGAAATAATATCAATGACTGAATTTATTCCGTGCAGGATGATTTCCAAGTCAAAGATGTCTCCGACGCAACTCTAACAAGTGAGGAGAGACAGCAGAGGGAAAGAAAAGGTGTCGAGAAGGCCCTATCACCCAAATTCCAGGCATTTGCAGCTGCACTAAAAGATGCTGAGGAAGTGAGTTAGCTGATATACATACATATGTAAATATATATATATATATACATGGGTCTTATTGCTGGCAGTCTATAGATTCAATATATGATTTATGCTGTAATTTCTTGTCACAGAAAATCCAGACATTGGAAGGGGCACTTGTGGATACCAAGGTGGTGAGTGAGAAAAATATGAAAAGGACGAAGGAATCTTGAAATTTTATTTTAATTTTAGAAATATGAAGTTGAGTCTGAATGTTTAGATTCATGTGGGATTTTATCTAACGGGCATGGTTAAAACATTTTTATCCATTGTTGAATTTCATACAATTTAAAGATTGAAAATACAACTTAAATTTCAAAATTTATTCAACTTTAGAAATTCTCAATTCGAAAAATATATGCTTCAAACAGTTAATGGATTTTGGATATCAAAAGAATGTTTTCTTTTCTTTTTTATTTTTATTTATTTATTTTTTTTTTTTTCTGGCAGGCCTTGCAAGGACTTGTGCAGTGTATAGAAGAGCTGAAAGAATAATTCCTTGACAAGCATAACTCAGCTACAATGCTTATCCATCTCGTTATTCTTTTCCCAATTTTTTTTTTTCTTAATTTTGAAATTTCCGATGGATGTTAACGTCTTGATAATTCATTGCACAGCAGCCATCAATATTTGAAAACGTTTCACATTGAGAGCACTGAAGGTTGTATTGGTTAATGAGACAGGCCACTTTACTTTGTTCTGTTGGTTGGATTTCTGATTTTTATTTTTTATTTTTGGATGATTCATAATGTTGGAGTTCTTTAAATTTTAAAATTAATGATCAGATAAATCTTTTAGTAAA
>JAVXUM010000004.1:13048939-13060328 GCA_035590655.1 Pouteria glomerata
GATTACATTGTCATAATATAAATAGAGCGAACAATGTGAGTTACTTGAAATCAGTTGTGCCTAAAGACGATTACCCAGTATGGCCCCCAAAAATTTTTTGATTAGTCGAGTAACAAGACTTAAACTCAAGTAACTTTATTGGGGAAATGCAATCAAAAGTGCTGGGATGTCCCCTAACAAACAAGAACTTCAAAATGACCATTCACACGATGCGATAGCCTTCATGATTTTAGCATTCATGGTAGGTTCTACTTAAGTATACAAATAATCAAATCAGACTGTGGTTCATTCATGTAACAGGTGGGATAGTTTCCCTGGCAGATGCCATTAATCCAAGCTCTCAAATGCAGTTACAATTAAAAATCAGTTTAACTTGTTGAAATCTTTGCCTAGGCATGTAATCAAGATTTACTCGAAATTGGATGACCAAATCAAATTTTAGGTGAATTTGACCAGCTCAATGGATATACGAGATTTTACTCAAATCTTATCCATAAGAACCACTGAGTCTTGTTCACTCTCCCAGAATATCTGGCAAGCAAACAATCAAGAATCCACCGGAAGAACTATGTAATGGTCAATTCATATGAAATTTCTGAATAGATAGTTAAACTTCTAAAACAGGCCACGCAATCTAGTTGTGGTACATGTCTTGCATGAGATATCCTGGCAAGAACACCAAAGTTGGATATTTCTAGGCAAAGTATGATATGCTCGTTAATAGGAGGTGAGAAGATGATATATTAACTGCTCATCTATATTAACTTAACCATTTAGTCTTTAGTAGAAAGATGATTCATATGATGATGGAATTGAGATCCTGTCCTGCATCAAAAATCTTTGAGCACCATCAAGATACTCAGGTGACAACTCATTGTCACCAAAGGATCCCAGCAATTCACTAACCTACATAAGCAGGAAGAGGGGAAAAGTAATCGGCTCAAAAATGAAATAAAAAGATCCAAGGAAAATTTTAGACAATATTATCCATCTACCAGAATGTCAGCTTTCTCAAGAGTATCCCAACATCGCATGTCACAAGAGACTATTGCAATTATGTTTTCCCAGCCCTCTAGTTTAACCAAGCTCTGTTTCAACAAATTTACACTGAAATTATATATTAAAAAAAAAAAGAGAAGAGGAAAGTGCCAAAAAAAAAAATAGTATGCATCGAGTAAATAATTCAGCTAATTAAAGAACTAAAAAAAGGGAATCAAATGGAACAAATCCAGGAAAATGAATCAATTTCATCACTACAAGCAACAAAACAATGGTGACATCTATATGGATCCTCATCACTACCTTCATCGAAAACATGGGAATGGAATGGCCTTAGTATCCTAAGCAACACCGACACATTTCACACCCAGACTCAAATAACTATTTATCAAGCACATCCATTGTGGCTCTCAATTTCACCAAGATTGTAAAACACCTACAATCCAACCCCAACCTCAGCTTGATTCAACTCATTCCCTTCGACCTCAACTTTTCTCATACTTTGAATACCCGATTCAATGATCCTCATCGATCACAAAATCCTACTGAATGGAATAAAATGAACACTCCAAGAGAGTGGTTACTCCCATTCCAATTAAGTGTACCAAACGAAATAATGAAATTAAAGTGTGAGAATGGTCATTCCATTCCCTTATACCAAACTAGCCCTACAGGAAGTGCCTCCACCCAATTCATAATTTGCATCTAAATGAGCATCCTGTCTTCTACTAAACTTTCAAAAGATAGACGGGGCTATGATGGTGCTGCTAAATGGACCATGACACTGGTACCCATGGTGAAAAAAAAAAAAAAAAAGCGTAGATATGGGAGGGAGAGGGGGAGGGGGAGATTTCGAAGGAAAAATTTGTCCTTTGAAAAGCAGCATTGCCATTGCTAGGTAAGCATAAAATGCCGAAGTAATTGCCATTGCTAGGTAAGCATAAAATGCTACTTCGGCAGTAGAGGCACCCTTTAGGTATTCATAAAATAGATGCCACTTATGCTATTGGAGTCTAGAAAAATGGTATCACCCCTCATTACTCTGTAAAAAAGGATAGAAGAACAAATCACTGGGGAAAAAAGGGCCCTTTTGAGATCCAAATGTCTCTTTGGCACCTACTTTTAGTACATAAAATAAAAAGCCACCTGCATTGAATGTTTGAAAAACCAGTCATTAGTTTTTGGTGACGCTTTGACAAACATGGATATCCACGAGCATTTGTTAGAAAAGATTGGAAAATCAACCAATTTTGCAAGAGTTTTAGTGACAGTGATCACATTCAATAGCATTTAAATTAGGTACATTAATACTTAATAAACAAAGGTATTCATTTACATTGGTATGGATTATAGCTACGCTAACAAGCTCTCCAAACCATCATCCAAGTGAATTCGATGAAGGTAGTGAACACCTAATGAACAGAAAATTGCAATTCAAGTAATAAAATTACTGGCGGTTTTGAAGAAGTGAAAATTAAAAATTCATATCACTTGACATCTATACATTCAAAATTGATAATATAGAAAATTATAACTCACAAAACATCAATGGCAATTGACAACTGATTGTGATGTTCACATAAAAGATGGAAGCAATTCCATGTTTACCAAGAATCAATCCGTCCACTCTGTTAGACAAAGTAGTAGCCGTTATTAACATAAAACTGTTATCAAAATTTTAATCTAAATCTACTCACACTTCACATCATGCAATTCATGTTTTCAAAGAATCAAGATGTCCAGTCTGTTAGGCAAAAAGATTCCTCGCTGACCACATTCTATAGAGATCATCAAATAAATTTGAAGTCTTTGTAAATATAAAAATCTTATCAAAAGGTCAATCTACTCATGCTTCACATCATCCCACTCAATTATTGAATTAATACTAACCAGATAACAGGAGAAGGACAACTTTTTTTTTGTTAAGGACAACTTTAATTAATTAATTGATAGGATTTAAAAATTATTACCATAAATTGATCGTTCAATCTAAGGAAATCTGGACCGCATAAAGCAATTGTTTCATTTAATTTTTTAAAGGTTTTTGAACTCTAAAAGCCATTTTCCAATGATGCGGGGAGAAAATTCTTATGATCCAGTTCTGTGTATGTATGTTAGAGAGATAGAGAGAGAACTCAACCCGCAAGACAACAAGATGCAGCTCCATAACATAAGAATATCTTCATTTTCCGAACAAAGCAGAAGATTATGTCTAATGTCCAACTAATCCTCCTTCCAAAAAGAAAAGCCCCAAATTAGTGGCCTATTTCACATATGAAAAGTACAAATTGCAACAAATTGCCAAATAAAAACATTTTCAACTGTAGATCCATATGCTAAATAGTTCAGCAGAATTTGGGTCAGTATAACTCACCATACGATTAGAGGTTCCATTCATGGTATCACCATCAGACTTCTCCAATGGAATCTTAAGCCACAACTTCAATATGAAAGTAACAGATAAGAAATAAGAGTACCATAAAAATAGGACAAAAGTGACAGAAATTAAGAGATTGCTTGCGCTAACAAGGCGGAAGTATGATATTGGGTTTAACATTGGCACCTGCATATTATTTAGATTCTGTAGAATCTGATTCACACATCTAGCATAATTTGCATAGGATGCTCCCTTAGGAGTAGGAAGAAGACATGCCTGGAAGAGAAATGCAAATAGTTAATAAACTTCTTGTGCCACAAATTGGACATGCCGAGCAAGCACACAAATTAAAACATACGTTTAAAATACAAATTATAAGCATCATATAAGAAACACAACAATCTCATGAGCATTGTTCTCGCTAATGTACATTCTTATAATAGAAGGCATTGATATTTAATTGAAAAGAAAGAATGTTGAAATGAACGTGAATAATGTGAAATACTAAATGCCATCCAACCCATGTTTAGGAAATAAATTTGTGTGACCAAAGCCCCTTTCTATAATACAAATACACTATCATATTTTCATTAATATCAAAATAATAAGAATTTTTTTTCCATTCATAATGGCATATAAGTGTTAACAAATAATTTTACTATCCATTGCATAGAGAACTCTATTCATAAATAGATTGAAAGTTTTCGATTCTATAAATCCTAAAGTAAAAATCAATAGATATAACTCCGTCTTGTCTTTATATTGTTATTGAATTCAATTTTTTTCCTTCAAAATTTCCATACGTTTTATATATATCTAAGAGATGGATAAGAGATGGAGAATTGTTTTTCCAAGTATCCAAAGAATGTTTGGCTCTAGATAAGATTTAAAATGTTTGGCTCTAGATAAAATTTAAAAGATGAGGATGATGATGATGATGATGATGATGATGAAAAAATTTGAATTCAATAACAATATATCTAACAGATGGATAAGAGATGGAGAATTGTTTTTCCAAGTATCAAAGAATGTTTGGCTCTAGATAAGATTTAAAAGATGATGATGATGATACTTAGACAAGCGACTATGAGTATATCAAATGTAGGGAGTTTCCGAGGATTATCTGTCTGAAACATGCTTAAAACTTGGACAAGCCACCTTCGCCCATCCTTCTTAGTCCAAGGCCAATAAAAGTATAGGTCTATCAGTTTGCTAGATGACATCAGATGTTCCATATAAATAAGAGCAAAAAATTTCTTGAATCACAGGTCAAAAACTTCTCTGCAAATCATTTGAATTATACACCTGTAAATAGAGATGAGAAGCCCATGCTATTTCTTGCTTAAGCACAATTTCTAAATCCTTCTAAAGTATCTCATCTTTTGAATCCAAGTCAATCCATAAGCTAATTTTTCCTGGATAACATACAAAAATACATAAACTCAGGAAGTGGCATAAAAGTACATCAGTTGCATAAAGAAATTTTTATGCGTAAAAAGAAAAAGGGAAAAGTTAGTATAAAGAAAATATAAAGAAACATCCAACAAGCTCAATTGATATCTAAGTGAAAATTTGGTGATATAGGCATTAGATACCTAAACAACGAAAGATTCCAAATAATTGTATTATGGTAGAAAAGATTCATGGAGACTACAACAATGATCAATTATTCCAATTAATAATAATGCAGATGACAAAAGTCAAACTTACTGTATGACTGGAAAAGCACCAGAAAACCTTCCAAGTTCCAACTGAAGTAATCCCACCGAAAAAAATAAAAATAAATAAATAAAGCAAAAGCAAAAAACAAATGATAAACACTTTATTAATGAATTTGACTATCCCATGTATTTGTACCCCGAATTGGGTGGAATAAATATGGCTCACCTAATCCAGCATGTAAGCAAAAGTCAATTGTTAAATGTTGACAAAATCATCATATGAAAATTTAAAGAAACATTCACACATAAACCCTAAAAGACAAGGGTTTATACAAAATGACCCTGAAAGCAACAAACTTACCAAAAACGCGACTACTCCACTATGATGGGCTTACAACTAAGTCTGACCCAGCAAATGGTGGAATCCCAAATCCATTATTAGCAGCATCCATTAAGCTAGGCCGACAAAGGGGATCCATCTGCAACATTTTAAATATAAATAAGTGCTAAAGGGTGCTCAAATGAATAGAAAGATCTATTATCTACTTTAATCAGGATCCAATTTATCCGAAGGCACTGGCAACATAAAGACATCAATCGTTGATGCTAACTTAGACGCATGAGGTGAATTTGTCTACATTAACTGCCAGTTCATGGCATCCTGATAAGATAGTTAATGAACTAATAACAAGCAGTTAAGGAACATTTAAGGGGCATCCCTAATAACAAATATTGTTAGCATTTTCACCCAACTTATAAACAGAGAGTTAAAAGGGATTCTTTTTATATTTTCAGGAAAAATAAGGGATGTCAGTTTTATTTCAAAAAGGATAAAGTACAAAAACCCCCTTATAGTTTAACTTCAGTATGACTTTAGTTACACACATTTCAATTGTAATAGTTAAATCTCTATACTTTCAATCAAGCAGCAATTTGTTCTTTTCGTTAGTTACGCTCAGTGTCATATTAGTCCCTCACGTTTCAATTGCAACAGTTCAATCTCTACACTTTCGGTGCATATTTGAAATATATCTTAGTAGATTATTTTTAATAAATAATATAATCTGTAATATATTTTATTAAATTATATAACATATTTTAATTTCAAATATATCTTATTATATTTAACATATTTTCATTTTATTGAATTAAATTATTTTTAATAAATAATATGATTAAATTAATAATATAATTAAAATAATATTTAACTTAGTTTAATTAATATGAAATATATTTTATTAAATTCAATTAATTCTCTAAAAAATGATTCGATGATTTCACTAATAGTTATTATAATTAACAAAATAAAATCAAAAAAGTCACATAGATATATCTTATTAAATTATCACGAGTTGAATATATATACAAAATTATATATAGAGAAAGAAAACTTTAGGGATAAAAAATTCAAAAAATAGTGACTCTAGTACTAAGAGTAAAATGTTGAGGAAATTACCTTCTTACCTACAGTCTAATGCTTGTGTGTGACGGCCAACTAATAGAAAAACTAAATTACCATTTGACCGAAAGTGTAAGAGTTTAACTGTTACAATAGAAACGTGTAGAGTGAAAGTGACACCTAAGGTAAATTGTAGAAGTATTTTGTACTTTACCCTTTCAAAAACCTAAAATGGTGTCCTTGCAAATGTCGAAAGCCTCAAAGGTTGTTAGTGTAACTAACCAAAAACACAATTAATGCAAAATGACATAGTAAAAAACTACATGACTATATACTTTAATGCACCACATAACCTGTTGTCTAAGTGGAATCTAGGAATTAATAAAAGCAAACTTATTAGTACATCAAATCAGAGGACACATCGACTTGGTATGTCTAGTTGTATTTACCAAAAGAAAAAAATAAATAAATATATAAATGCATAGGGCATATCACACACCAATGCATGCTACAAAAGTGGCAAAACATGTGCATGGCCAATAAGTAACGCACCCAGCTCAAGTCTAGAAACATTTGAATGAGCAAGATGCCACAAAACACCTGTTAAGCATACAAGGACCAAGAACATACAGTCCATCGTGATTTACTGAATGCAAGCCCATTATTTTTTTTATTTTTTTTTTTTGATACCTAAAAATGTTGGTGGAAAAACCAAAAAAGCCAACAAGGGGATGCCTCCCAATTACAAAGAGCCTTCACAAACCAACATGGCTAAAAACCAAGTTCTCAACAGACGTAACTAACTATCTAATCTGGCACCTTCCCCTTTCGATAACCATCTATACAATGCAACCGAAAAAATAAACTTTTCAATTTATACAAAGGGAACTCCATACCTTGAAAAGTTATTCTAATCCTCCACACCATCCTCCACCTTTTATTAAACCTTCTTCAAAACTTGTTTGGTATCCTTGGGAAATACCAAACCAGAGTTAATTTCAGACCAGTTCTATGTTTCTCAAACTCAAACCAGAGTTACATAAACATATTTCTCTTTCAGGCAATCTCAGATGCCCTAGCACTACTAAGCAACCCCAAGGTTCTAATTCTAAATTATGGCCTATGTGGTAAATTCATTAACAGGAAATTACTTCAGTTCTAGACTCCTACATACAGCAGATTTAGTGAATGCATAAATTAATGGTTCAATAAAGCCAGTTTTACAAAGACCACATGAATTTTGTGGTTCTAAAAAAAATAAATCATAAACTACAGAACTTTAGTAACTAACCTCATCAGTGCAAAGTCATAACACCTAAACAAACCAAATTACATATATCCTAACAAATTTAAAGCTCCTCACAAAATTTTGAAAAAGTACAATAGTTTTCACAAAAAACCACAGAAGTAGAAATGAGTGTTATTTTTTTGAATTGTTGTTTTTTTTTTTTTTTTTTTTTTTTGACAAGGAACCTCCCCAAGCAGAACCACATTTGACCCACCTAGATAATAAATGCCAGCCTCGCTAGATCCATGATCTAGGCAAGTACAAAGCAAAGCCTACGTGAGTGGCCTTCGGAGAGAAACTTTGAAGAGTCTTGAATAGACAAGATCTCTAAATAGATTTTATATCTTTATAAAAAGAGATAACCTCCTTTCTTTTTATATGTACGGTAATTAAGAGAAAATGCGTATACATAAAACAAATAAAAGTACAACTATTGAACTTACATTTGTTCTTGCAATTGTTGTAGCCCCAATGGAGGTACGTGGGTCAACAAGTTACCAAACAAATCCAAAGGAAAGTCATCTCTTGCAACCACATTTAAACAAAAAATAAATAAAATAAAAAATAATAATATAAGCCCCCTTACATATAACACCATTGCGTGAAGAGAGAGAGAGATGTATAGTTACATAGCATTTGCATATTACCGCAAAGAATTTGTTTCTTAATTGCATCCATGCACAAAGCGAACATATATGGAACTTCAACCATTCTTGAGAAACAAAGAAATTGATTAGCGGCACCAAAAATTTAAAAATTAGTGTTAATGTTAGAGATTGACCAATATTGCAATAGAGACCGATACAGATCAATATTAATCGATACAAATACTGGTATATAATGCAAACACTAAATCACCATCTTTTACGTGGTACAGTATGTACCCACTGATACGGTACGAGATTAATAATTTAGCTTGCTTCCTGCAGGAAAGAAAAAAAATAACTTGAAACTTGAATTTTCATCCACTTATTTATGTTTGTCCTCAAGATCTTTAACTAATTGACCACTAAAATGCATTTCTTTTCTTTGACAAAAAAGCACTTCACATAGATGCTAAAAGATTTGAGTTTCAGAATGTAGATTAGAAAAGACTCTTTTATGCAAAAAAATAGGTGAATTAATATACTGAGTTAAATTACTTCAGATACATCAAACTCATAGTTAACCTTTCATACTTTGTGTAATTATGGAGAAGTGGTAACATAGAATCCTAGACAAATTGATTTAAGATAGATATAAACACAAGAAACAAACTAACATAATATTATCTAATTAGGATTTTCACTTATCCATAAGATATGTAACTTACACAAGTTCATGCAACGCAAAGAATATTTGAAAGTCTCAGACAGCAAACATGTTGTCAGAATCTAACTTTTCAAATAGCCCTTGAAATAATGAAATATAACAAATATACCTAGAAATTGCAACATATCACAACTATAACAAAAAAATGAAAAAACATTGGCAAAAACCCATCATTTGATCCATTTCACCATCAACAAACATTAATGCACCAATTCAATAAGTTGTTATGTTATTACATTCTATATAAACGAACTTTTGGCAATGATAAAAAAAATTTGAGTAGTCACATCTATAAAACAATTGGTTTTAGTATGGCATCCGCACAGATGAAAAAATAGTTGAAATTAACTATATATATAAATTGTGTTCTCCATATAATTAAAAAAAATCTAGCTTTCTTTTGTAAAAAGTTACTTTAATATCCATGGAAAGAGAAAAGAAAGTGCTAAGGCAAAGCTCCTCAAAAAGTTTCCCTTTGGCTAAAATGATTTCCTGCTTCATATATTTTCAGAAATATATACAAAAGAATATAGACAAAGATTTGCTTGCATGCATATATATATATATATATATGTATGTATGTGTATGCGCATGCGCTTGAAGATGGTAGATTAAAATAATTAACCAAGGCTAGTGAACATGCATCAGAAAGACAAACGAACTTTTTTAGAACAAATATTATATTAAAGCAATCACGTTGTTACTTAGAGTTCTTACTTCACCAATACAACCATCAAAAGATGCAAGCAACGCCATCTCTTTTGCTTCGTCTAGGCAACGGTTTCTCAAGTCAACATAATGAAGGTGTTGAGTAATAAGCAAATATTGTGAAAACTAACAACATTTTCTAATATTTTAATCAAATCAAACAGGCATACCTCTGTAAATGTGCTTCCCAGTACACCTATTGCTAGTCATTTGTCAATTTATACTCTTCTACACTTCATTCAAAATACAATTTACTACATAGTTCTACCTGGCTTCCAACTTGACTTGCATAATTTTTTCCACACTATCTCAAAGTTCAAATATTTGCTAAAGTATTAATTGCATACTAAAAATGGTTCTTTCCTATCTTTAATTAGTTGTCTTATAATTTGATTGATTGAATTAACATTTTTTGATTGAATACATCATATTATTACAAACCTTTTCCGTTTACTCTGATTGCTAGAGCAATTATATCCAGATTCACCAATAAAAATCTTCTTAGATGGCCAATAGAAAGAGGATTCAAGTTGAATTATTAGAACTTTACATAATTCCATTTCACTAATTGTTTTGAAGTTGTCCATATGAATGACAAAACCCAAAAAGTAAAAAAAGAATAACTCAAATACAAAGATTTTGAATCTGCACAATTTTTAGAGTAGAAAATAGCCCATGAGAATATTTTGCAAGTACACTATGTAAATTGAATTACTCGTGCAAATTTCAAATGTCTCCAAAAGTGAGAAAATTGTCACTTATAAGCAATTTGCTTGAACAATCAAACTAGTCAATACTTCCAACGTCGAGAACAGAGAAATAGAAAATATAAAAAGAAAAGAAAACAATTAGAAAAGATCTAAAATGAAAATGAACAAAAGAAACGGAGAAAAACCAGAACTCCTTGATCCCAAATAAGAACAAACTAGCAATAACTCCCCCTCTCATTGTTTTTAATCAATAGAATGACTCCCCATTCATAGTTTACATATAGATCATCTGATCATGCAATAACAAAAGATAATACGTAAGCGAACTGGTTAAACAAGAAAAGAAAAGAAATGGAATACTTCGGTCAATATTCCAAGCACATGGTCAATAGGGAAGTAACGGAGACCAAGAACAAGATGTAAATAAGTAGCATAATATTTAAAATGCTAATTATGTACCTTATAAAAGTTGAGTGTAAGCAAAATCAATAATTAACCCAATACTATCTATCTCTTTGAACATTTTTTAGTAGGCAAAACGATCCTTTTCATCTTTCACCATATCACTCAATTCACGAAATGGAAGTAATCGAGTACATATCCACGATAAGGTGTGCAACGAGAGAAAATCAGGAATATACATTCAGATCAAAACTAAAAACCAATGAGGTCCCTGAGGTTGTACTAATGACCGAGTGATTTTAGGTCATGCAATGGACTCGGAACATAGCCAAAACATTTAAATTTCAAACCAATTTTATGTTTCTCAAACTCAAACTAGCGTCACATAAACATATTCCTCTTTCAGATAATCTTAGAAAAAGTTGGATGCATACCTTTCCAAACAATACATCAACTGGAAGTTTTGCCAAATGATACCCAAGAGGTGTCAACTCTTCATCCTTTTCAATGGCACCGTCCTAAATCGTGGCCCAA
>JAVXUM010000004.1:13060428-13078291 GCA_035590655.1 Pouteria glomerata
CCAATTTTCCATGCATATTCAAGATCATTTATCCATACACATTACCACTAATTCTCCTTCCCTCTCTTCACTAATTTACCTCACTTTAGGTTTGGTAGCTAACCATGGTTAATTTCTAACCCTAGGGTCAAATGGCTAGTTAAAAGTCTTCATGCACTAATCATGGAACCAATAGGATTTAGCTCACTTTAGGTGCTCCAAAACTTACTCATTTTCACCACATTCCATCACACCAAGGTCCCAAATTTAAACTAAAGTCTAGATCACTTGGTCATCCTCATTCGTGTTTAAAGAAAGCGTACATTTCATTAAGGAACTCTAAATACACCAAATGTGAGGGGTATTACAAGAAGCAAGCGATCCATTTCAGAAACATAAGCCAGAAGCTGACATGGAAAAGTTACATGATAGCTTAGTAGTGCCAGCTTTACTCTCTAGGATTTGAACATTGATATATTCACTTGTTAAGACAGCACTGGACAAGGCATTGATAATAACCTAGTTGCGTAATGTAATGACTTATATATACACATAAAATTCAAAAACATGGAATGAAAAGTCAAACAATCGAATAGACACAGGATTAAACCTATAATGATGCTCTAACAAGAGGTCCTCATCCAGCTCCCACAACCATCAACACTTACAGCACATGATAACAGGAAGTTCCATAACCCATGCAGTTCAAGTGCAACTTGCTATATAATTGCTGATGAGACACTACAGACAATATGAATGAATTATCTCTAATTTGATTCCTATAGCTTAATATGAGGACATCGGAGATTTAACATAAAACTTACAGTTGTTATTGTAGATGCTTCTTCATCCGAGATCCTGTCTAGCAAAGCTCTAGAGATTGCTCTTTGGTACTACTACCAGAATAAGAGTACAATACCAATATTAAAAAATATATATATATAGTATTAGCACTAGAAAACAGTAACCAAACAGGATATCGACAACTAATCCTAGGTATATTAATAAGACGAACAATGTGGAAACCAAAAAAAAAAAAAAGCACCCATATAGTCCGAAATACAATTAAATCAAAATAATATTAGAAATAATCATTCCGATATAGTAGGCATTTGACATATTCGATTACCATTTATGCAGGTCAGTTATAATTGAACCGTTTTTTTTTTTTTTTGAGGATTTAGATGTATTAACTCATTAAAAACAATTTTTGTCAACACATGCCATGACCCAAATAAAATCTAAAGATTTTAAGTGGACAACAATATTTCAAATTCATGTGTAGTCAGGATTGCCAATCATAGATTATAATCATTATTGAATAAAAAGAAAAACCAGATGAGGACATAAGTGTCATATTGAAAGAGTATACAAGGACAGAAATGTTACATCACTCAAAACACTTGATTATTTCATGCATGATCAAATGATATACCTGGACATATTTGAGTGCGTCCTTTTTGAATGTTTCATACATTTGGGTCTCTAGATTGTCCATGAGAGGCTGCATTGGAGAATATAGGAAAATCAAACATGTGATTATGACAAAAGTGAAGGAAGCATCACATTTGTAAGAATAAAGAAGCCCATAATTCTAGAAAATACATAAAAAGAAACTACAATTTGACATAATAACAGTTACTTGCAAAGGCGCCTGTAAAATATCCTTGTAACCAATCTAGCATAAGAAAGTGGGAATGTCAAACATACAGACTATAGCAAAGTAAGTTTTACTATTCAATTTTTCTATGAACTTCATGATGAGAAGGCTACCTCAAAGCGTTCTTGTTCAGGAAGGGGATCCATTTTCTGATATAGATAGGCAACATAGTCCAAATATGCCCGTAGGGGATGTCTCTGACTACCTGAATTACAAAAACACCTTTAAACTATGATATACAAGACAAGCTCTACATAAGTCAAGAATATGTGCAATTGAAAACAGTCGAACACCAACAATAATTATTATTTTTTTTTTATTCAGTTCACATTATGTGAAGAAACCATAGATAAAAGACATATCTACACATATCTAATAACAGATATTACACATATAACTTTAATAGGGGTCAGCCGTAAACATGTTACAAAACATACAAGTAAGGAACAATGTTCCGTGTCTTACTGCGTACAAAATTTGAATAATTTATGCAAAGTTTGCAAACTGTTGTACAGCTTAAATAAGCATTAACCGCAATCCTTCAATACCAATTATCATCCTACCAACCATCAGCAACTTACTATCAATGTGACAATCAATATTATTTGCAGCCAACTCCAAACTTCCTGTGGGAAGGTTGTACAAAGGTGTCCCAGAATCTACCATCTCATGAAAACATTGCAAAGGGGAAAGATTAGCATGTGTCATGAAATGGCAATGATTTGCGAAGAAAAATCATAAAACACCCCCCTCTGCATGCAATAGATTTAAACAAATTATATATTTTGATTTAAATCACTGCTGATAATATGAATAGAGCCATGTCAGGTTCACCTGTTTAACTACCCTTTGTGCACAATACATACCTTCATCTGACCTGTTTAAACTGTGAATGGCTCGTGCACACTAAACTCATATGACTCTATTAATAATTTACCAAATATAGCAACAATTATACAAACTTTTATCAAGTTATACCTGTTAGTTGAAAATTGTTCATCCTTATGCCAATTTTCAAATATAATGTCTCCAACGTAATTAAATCATTTTCCCTTTAATAAGATCTACCAGAATCCCTAACTTAATTAGGTACTTGAAAGGTTTAAATCATTTTCTTTTTAATAAGATTGACCAGAATCCCTAACTAAATTAGTTACATGAAAGGTTTAAATGGGTTAATATTATTTAAGTACTCACAACCAATTTGATTAAATGGGTCAAGACATGTTAAACTTGTTGAGAGTTAAACTGTAACGTTACTTGCTCACCTTCATAACTTTGTGATAATAGCATTATCAATTAATAATCTAACCCAAGTAAATACCAATAGACTGACGGTGGCCTTAAGCTCTCTGAATTTAAAAAAAAAAAAAAAAAAAAAAAAACAGGCACCACAACAGAAAGTCCAGCAGGCTAAGGCCAGCCCTCCTATTCATCTTAAATGAAGAAAGCTGCATGGAACATGACGGGAGTTAACAGTCCCCTAAAACAAAGTGAAGCAAAAAAACTTATCCAGGCGCAATCCCTCAGCCTATTTTGTATACTTGAAGCAAAAGTCAAGTCATTCAACCTGCAAAAGGCATGCAGCTCCATTAACCATAATTTTGAGTTTTTTGGTAATTGTAATTCTGCAAATGCAGGCAGGATTGTTCTTTTGTGGGATCCCTCAACTCTTGAAGTACAGATTATCTCTACCTCTCCTCAGTTAATTCACTGCAGAGTAATTCACAAGGCTTGCTCCATCAGATTTCATGCTTTTCTCATCTACACAGATAATAGCAATTCTGCCAGGCAGAACCTCTGGAAAGAATTGTTTGACAGTTGCAAGCAATTAAAGGACAACTAACCTTAGGTAATGATAGGGGATTTCAAAGTAGTTAAGGAGCAATCTGAAAAGAAGGGTGGTGCTCCAGTTGATGAGAAAGCTGCATAGGAGTTTATTTCATGCATTGAGGCTGTTGAAGCATTTGTATTGAGATATTCTGGGCAATTCTATACATGGAGTAACAAGCAACAGTCAGCACCAATCTTTTGCAAACTAGATCGAGTTTTAGTAAATGATGCTTGGCCAAATGAATACAAGGATTCAGAAGCAGTCTTTCTTCCTCAAGGCATTTTCTGATCACAGACCTGCCCTTGTAAAATTTGCTGTAGCAAATCTCCTTTGGAAAGAAGCCTTTTAAATTCTTCAACTTTTGGGCCAAACATCATGAGTTCAAGGATATAGTTGCAAGGGCCTGGGCAAGGAATGTAGAAGGAACACCAATGTATAAGTTGTGCACCAAGCTAAAGCTTTTAAAGGCCGATCTGAAGGTTTTTAACAAAGAGAAGAATGGAGACATTCCAAGAAGAGTTAGCATGGCAAAATCTCACATGGAATTAATGCAAATAAAATTGCAAAGCAACCTAGCTAATATATCAATAATAAACGAAGAGAAAGAAGCAGTCGAGGCCTATGCACAACTTGCAATTGCTGAACAGGCTTTCTATAAACAAAATGCAAGGGACAATCTGATTCGACTTGGTGACTAGAACACTGCTTATCTCAACAACAAAGTTAAAAGCCACTGTTCGAGGAACAAAATCATATCGATCCATGATCATAGTGGAAGAAGGATTGAGGATTATAATTAAGTCAAAAAAGTTGTAGTTGATCATTATAAAGCGCTTCTGGGTACTCAGCTAAATAATGTAGATGCAGTGGAACAGATTGCTGACATTATGCAAACTTCTATCCCTCAACATGACCTTGACTTTCTTTAAGCCCCAGTCACTGAAGTTGAAATCAAGGAAACTTTGTTCTCCTTACCAAGCAACAAAGCTCCAGGCCCTGATGGATACATGGCTTTCTTCTTCGAAACTTCTTGCGAAATTGTGGGTGAAGACTTCACAAATGCAAGCAAAGACTTCTTCCATTCAGCTAAACTACTAAAGGAGATTAATGCAACTGCCATAGCTCTCATTCCTAAAGTTCCAAACCCCAAGAACCATGAATGAGTTCAGGCCAATATCTTGTTGTACTACCATATACAAATGCATCTCTAAGATCATAGCCAATAGATTGAAAAAGATATTGCATTATGTCATAGGCCCTATGCAAACAGCATTTATGAAAGGCAGAACAATCTCAGAGCAGATCCTATTGATGCAAGAGTTAGTAAGAAATTATCATCGATCTAGTTCCTCTCCTCGATGTGCTCTTAAAATTGATCTAATGAAAGCATTCGACTCGGGGTCTTGGTGCTTGATGCTCAAAATTCTAGAGATACTTAAGCTACCATTGAAGTTCAGAGACTAGATTAAAGCCTGCATAACCACTCCTCAGTTCTCCATCAGCTTAGATGGTTCTTTAGTTGGATAATTTCCAAGTGCAAGAGGATTGAGGCAAGGCGACCCAATCTCCCCTTACTTATTCATCGTGGTTATGGAATTCTTCTCCCGAATGTTTCAGAAATGCATAAAGGAAAACAATTTCTCATTCCATCTAAAATGTGTAGAACTTAACATAAGCCATCTAGCTTTAGCTGATGATCTTTTCATTTTACGCAAACTGGATGAGGACTCTTTCATAACCATAAAGAAGGCTTTAAAGGAATTTCATAAATATTCAGGCTTGCTACCCAATGACTCCAAGAGTAATGTGTATATAGCTGGGTTAAATGAATCATCAAAGCAGCAACTCTACTCACTGCTAGGATTCCAATTAAGCTCACTACCAGTAAAATATCTAGGGGTACCATTGATCACAACAAAGCTTAAACACAGTGACTGCTTGTCACTTCTCGACAAGATGTTAGCTCGAATTAAAAGCTAGGCATCTCGTGCACTTTCATATGCAGGAAGGTTGGTGCTTATTAAATCAATACTGTATAGCATTCAGATTAACTGGAGCTTGCACTTCATATTTCCTAAGAAGATCTGCTGCCATATTGAGCAATTGCTTAGAAGGTTCCTCTAGTCTGGAGCTGAACTCAAAAAGCATGGAAATAAAGTGGCGTGGGAGGAGGTTTGCAGGCCATTAAAGGAAGGAGAGCTTGGCATCCAGAAGCTCACTGATTGGAACTAGGCTGCCATGCTGAGGCAAATTTGGACTTTATGTTCTGGCAAGTCATCTTTGTGGACTGAATGGTGTCAAAAATACCTTCTTCAGGGGAAAGATTTCTGGCAAGTTGTAACTCCATCCGATTGATCATGGACATGGAGAAAGCTCTTGAAATTAAGGGCCCTTGCAATTAATCTTTCCAAGTATAAGATTGGGAATGGTGAGGTAGCTTCATTATAGTTTAGTCACTGGCATTCCAAGGGCCCTTTAATCCCTACATATGGGCAGAGAGTGGCATACGATGTGAACCTACCACTCAATTCAACGGTCTCAGCAGTCATCAAAGATAACAAATGGTCTTGGCCTTTTCCAAGCACTTGGGAGTTGCAAGAAATTGTTGGTCACCTGGAGCCTCATCCTGATTGCACTAAACCAGACCAATTTCATTTGGAGAGCCCCGAGAACTGGTGCTTATAATTCTGCCTCCACTTGGAATGCAATCCGGCAGCATCACAGCACAGTGGCATGGCATAGTTAAATCTCTATACTTTCAATCAAGCAGCAATTGCTATTTGATTGAAAGCGTAACTAACGGAAAGAACAAATTGCTGCTTGATTGAAAATATAGAGATTTAACTATTACAATTAAAATGTGTGTAACTAAAGTCATACTGAAGTTAAACTACAAGGATTTAACTGTTACAATAGAAACGTATAGAACGAAATTGACACCTAAGGTAAATTGTAGAAGTATTTTGTACTTTACCCTTTCAAAAACCTAAAAAGGTGTCCTTGCAAATGTCAAAAGCCTCAAAGGTTGTTAGTGTAACTAGCCAAAAACACAATTAATGCAAAATGACATAATAAAGAACTACATGACTATATACATTAATGCACCACATAACCTGTTGTCTAAGTGGAATCTAGGAATTAATCCAAGCAAACTTATTAGTAGAGGACATATCGACTTGGTATGTCCAGTTGTCTTTACCAAAAGGAAAAAATAAATAAATATATAAATGCATAGGGCATATCACACACCAATGCATGCTACAAAAGTAGCGAAACATGTGCATGGCCAATAAGTAACGCACCCAGCTCAAGTCTAGAAACATTTGAATGAGCAAGATGCCACAAACAACCTGCTAAGCATACAAGGACCAAGAACATACAGTCCATCGTGATTTACAGAATGCAAGCCCATTATTTTTTTTTTTTTCTTGATACCTAAAAATGTTTGTAGAAAAACTAAAAAAACCAACAAGGGGATACCTCCCAATTATAAAGAGCCTTCAGAAACCAACAAGGCTAAAAAACCAAGTTCTCAACAAACGTAACTAACTATCTAATCTAGCACCTTTCCCTTTTGATAACCATCTATAAAATGCAGCCGAAAAAACAAACTTTTCAATTTATACAAAGGGAACTCAATGCCTTGAAAAGTTATTCTAAGCAATATGGAACCATCCTCCACACCATCCTCCACCTTTTATTAAACCTTCTTCAAAACTTGTTTGGTATCCTTGGGAAATAGCCAAAACATACCAAAAGAAGCACGAGACAAATATGACAATTCCTTAACCATGAATAATCTATAAAAAGATGATCTATGGACTCGCTATCTCTTTTGCATAAACAACACCAATTAACAATTACCTTACTCCTCACAATAAGGTTTTTAATTGTAAAAATTTTTCCATAACTTGTACACCAAATAAACAAAAGTATCCTTGCAAGTGCATCATTTTTCCATATTCTAGCCCAAGATAATATCTCCTCCTTTTTACCTACTAATACATCATAACATGATTTGACTTCAAAATTCCTGGATTTAGACATGTTCCAACACATATCACCATCCCAGTCACCCACCTTCTATGAATATAGCACAAATAAGAGACTACCAAAATTAGCTTACTCCCAAAATTGAAGATTGCTCTCCAGTTTAACATTCCAAACAACAAGCCCAACTTCCAAAGAGAAATTGAGCAACTGAAGCTTTCTTATCCACTGCTCATTCAAAAATAACTAAAAACAAATCCTTCAGTCTTCTACCATCCACCCATAGTCTACAAAATCTCACCCTTTCGCCACTCCCCACCTTAAATGATAACAACTTACAAAAATCATCCCTTCTAATCCAAATATATTTCCCAAGACTTGAGCCATTGGTTGTGACCCCAAATGTAGTAGTTCATAGTCACTCCATACACCAAAACAATACCATATTTATATGGTATCACCTTCCTCCAAATCTCTCTTTCACAAGGAAACCTCCAAAGTCACTTTCCTAAAAAAACCTCATTTAATATTTTAATCTTTTGAATTGCAATCCCTCACTCCCTAAAGGGTAAATTCACTATATTCCAATCCACCATGTCATATTTAAATTCTTTGCCTAAGTCACCCCATAAAAAAATCTCTTCGAAGCTTCTCAAGCCCACCATTTTTAGCAGTTAAGGAGGTATCCATTATTTGTCCGTTGGTTAAATTACAACTAGTCTCCATAAGGCCAAGCCCAAGCATCCAAATTCCTAATTAATCTCCCTCTAAAATTCCACAGATTGATTTTACTAAATTTCAGCAGCCTAGAATTGTGATAATGCTACTCCAATTAGTTTAAATGAAAGACATCTATCACCTTTCTCCCACCTTCACAAACGTTGAACATGAGGGCATTTGTACCAGTTATCCATTATTCTAGCTTCTAATGTTATCCTTGATCACAATGATTGTCCTTAATCATAATGACTAGCTTCTAATGTTATTCTTGATCACAATGATTGTCCTTGATCACAATGATTGTTTCCAAGTTGCGGCATTTTTGGGCCCCTTGACATTACTAAGGATGATGTCCACTGCCTTGATCATAAGCATATGAACCAATTTATTTGTTGCCACTATCCAAAGGAGAGTTATTTTCAATCAGGGAAAATGATGGGGATCATGTCTTACGATTGCTATATCTAAATTGTCTAATATTATTCGAATTATTGGGTTTTATTTCAATTTTATTTGCAATTGGGTAATTAGGGGATGGTTGTTTAGAATAGTCTATATAAAGCCTAAATTTATATTATCATTAGTTTTTAAATGAGTTTAATTAAGGCTAGTAATAAAGGTTAGTCCTAGTTTTCTCTCTCTTGTTTCCTTTTTTTCCTTGGCCACATCATCATGGCTCTATTGAAAAAAAAAATCAAAAAAATAAGCAATGTAAAAATACATGACATTAGTGATTCACAGACATGATAACGAAAGGAAAAAGTTCCCACCACATATGTAAAAACTAAACACAGGTAGAAGATACCTTTAGCAAGATCTTGGCAAAATTAAATTGCATACGATCAATAAACCAAGCATATTTTTTATTTCCACAACAACTATTAAGGGAGAACAAAAGTTCCGATCTTTAAGCACTAGTCATAAAAATTGATTCTTATTTTCCATTTCAATTGAAGTGTATCAAGTAAAGTAGAAAAGCGACAAGTCCTATCATTTCTATCAAAGTTTCTATAGCACATGCTAGGAGAGTGTCCTAAAATACATGAATAGAAAAAGGAGAAAACAAATCCAATATATATCACATTTCGTATACAAATACTTCTTTTTGTCCTTTTCAGGATAAAAATGTCATAAAATAACTAAGATGTTTAGCAAATGCAAAAACAATAATAGAAACATGTAGTCCATGCAGACAAAGAAAAGAGTATAAAAGAATGATGACCTAAAGTAGCCTTCCTAGGGGCCCGCATATTTTTTTTTTTTTGAAAGGTGAATAAATATATTAAAATAAAAATTACAAAATCTCAGAGGCATACCCCCGCATATACATTAAACTTAAAACCAGCCATCAACATGACAAAAAAGCCGAATAGAGCATTACATGTGAACAACTCACAACAATGACATAGCAGTCAACACAAATGGAACCAAACAACTAGGACACGACCTAACACTTCGATGTTGGAAACATCTAAAGCCATATCGTAATTTTGGTTTAATATATTTATTTTCACCTTTAAAAAGAAAACCAAAAAAAAATATCTAAACCCATAAACTTAGATACCAATTTAACAAAGAAATAGAAGAAAAAAGACACAATCAGATTAGCTGAATCCAACAAGCTAAAGCATTGAAATATGCATAAGACCAGTGAGCCAAGAAACCAACTTATAGAACCGAACAGACCACTACAGTCGAACCAATGGCAGCAACAAAGAGACTCTATTGCCAAGCCAATATTGGAGACCAATATACAGCAATCACATTAGAAACCAGCAAGGAATTTGCAACAAAGGAATTAACACAGGTGCAAAATACAGCATAAGCACCATCAATTAAGCACTAACACAGCCACCATATATTAGGAAAAATTCAAGTGCAGATCCAGAGGAGACAGGTAGCAAAACAACCAATTAACCACCATACTCTCTTGACAGATCAATCAAAATACACCATACTACTTCAAAGTTCTAACTCTCAAATCAACCAAAATCACTCAATTAAGCAAGGAACACATAGTCTAATCTAAACATAATAACAGAGGAGAAGCCCAATACAGCATTTTGCAAACACTTCCATACCTGTGCCATGCTTGCTTACAGCAGAATATTGAACTTTTCATAAGCTTCAACAGAGCCTCACGTGTCCCATTTGCATTACTTCAGAGAGTAAATAACACCACAGCAAGATGAAGTTGAACAAACCAACCAAACACATGCAGCATACTGTTTCGCTGCAAATGATCAAGGCTTTGACTTTATTTTACATATATAGTGTGACAATGCTAGGTTGCAAACAAATATCATATAATTTACTTAAATAACGACAATGCTGCTACCAGAAAATGATGAGATGACTCCCTTAGTAATGGAAAATCACACACATAATTGATTTTGTTGAAGCATACTAACCCCATAATATTTTATTGTATAAATGTTTTATTATATAAATGCAATATTTTATTTTCTATTTATATTTTATATTATTATATATAAATATAAAATTTTAAAAAATTTTATAATATTTATATATATTTTTTTAATATTTATTAAATTTATATTTATTTTAATTTCATTTTGAATATTTTGAATATTTAATTTCAAATTTATTCATTGCTAAACAATTTGTTGGACAATACTCAACACAATTGCCACAAAATATACATATTCCGAAATCAATACTGTAATTAAGCAACTGTTTAAGGACGGTTCCAAAAGCAAGTTCACCTCAAATAAAAGCACCAAGATCTTAAAACAGAATATAAACAAGTGAAAACTCGCATCAGCAAAATGTCAGTGTAACTCACACCACAAAAGAAAAAGGAAACTAGCAACAGATTTTGCCATATGACTACAAAATGAAAAGAAAAAAGAAAGAAAGGGATGCAAATATAAGGCTCAACTCCAGAATTAACAATCTAGCAATAATTCAAATCGACTTTGTCAACTAAGGGGGTGTTTGGTTTGCAGAAATTCTCTGAAAAACTCTGAAAATTTTTAAAATTTATCTCACTGCACGCATTACGAACCCACAAATTATCTCATTTTATCTCACTTTGCATCACACCAAACACCTCCTAAATATTAAAAGGTGATTGACACATTCAATTTTTTCTTTCTAAATTATTTTTGTCTTCCAAATGCTATCAAAATCAACTGATAGTATGGTTTATTGATTCATCTAACTATAGTTATAAAAACAAAATCTAGTGTGCATTTATTTATTTTTTATGTACAATGTTATGTGACAAAAATAATAAATATTAAAAAAAATATATGTGAAATAATAGTTATTTATCCTTAAGTTCCCTTTGGAGGGTGTTTGAAGGTATAATATTTAACAATTTTTAGTTAAAAATTGTTAGTTATAATTTTTTTTATATGTTTGATTAAGCAAGTTATAATTTTTAATAACTTTTGTAACTTTTAAATATTTGATAAAATTTTTAAAAATTTTTAACAACTTTTTGTAACTTTTGTGAATTTGGTAAAACTTTTAGTAACTTTTGAATGAACTAAATTGCTGTAACAAAATAAAAAAATGACAAAAGTTAATGTTTTACTAAATACCAATTTTATAAATTTTTATATATTTTTGTACCACCAAACGGAAGCTTTGCATATAAGTATATGTATATGTTGAGGATGGAGGGGGTTAAGTAGGAAAACTTGAATGCTTGCAGGTCCATTGTTTCACAAGGGTTGGTATCACCTTTTCTACCAGTACAACCCGGATTCAGCAATTTGGGGCAACATCACATGGGGACACACCGTATCAAAGGACCTGATCCACTGGCTCTACCTTCCCTTGGCCCTCGTACCCGACAGATGGTTTGACTCCGAAGGCGTTTGGACGGGGTCCGCTACCCTCCTTCCCGACGGCCAAATCGTAATGCTTTACACCGGTGATACCAATAATTCTGTGCAGGTCCAAAACCTCGCGTATCCCGCCAACCTATCCGATCCTCTCCTCCTAAATTGGGTCAAGTACTCGGATAACCCGGTCATTGTCCCTCCCCCGGGCATTGCTACCAGTAAGTTTAGGGACCCGACGACAGCTTGGTACCCCGGAGATGGGAAATGGCGGGTTGCCATCGGGTCAAGGGTTCATAACACGATTGGCATAGCCCTCGTGTACAAGACCACGGACTTCATTAGCTACGAGCCCGTTGATGGGGTTCTGCACGCGGTTCCGGGTACGGGTATGTGGGAATGCATGGACTTCTACCCGGTTCCAACGAACGATACAATTGGGTTGAACAATTCGTGCAATGGGCCGGGCATTAAGCATGTGCTCAAGGCAAGCTTGGATAATGAAAAGAAGGATTTTTATGCACTCGGAACCTATGACCCAATTAATGACACATGGACACCCGATAATCCGGATCTGGACGTGGGTATCGGGTTGCGGGTGGATTGTGGAAAATACTATGCGTCAAAGACATTCTATGACCAGAGCAAGCAAAGAAGGATATTGTGGGGTTGGATTGGAGAAACTGATAGCGCACTTGATGACCTCTTGAAGGGTTGGGCTTCTGTTCAGGTATCAAAACTCTCATCATATTTTAGTTTTAGTATGGCAATGAAGAACTACATTCAACAAGAATTAATTCTGTGCAGTTTGTGCTTATAATGATCATCAATGGATGGATCATAAATATATATAGATAGGGGAGATTCATGTGCTGTTGTGTTTTACAGACCGTTCCAAGAACTGTAGTGCTCGACATGAAGACCAAAAGCAATATAATTCAATGGCCAGTGGAGGAACTAGAGAGCTTGAGATTGAACAGTACTGAATTCCATGGGGTGGAGCTCGGACCCGGATCAATTGTGCCTCTCAACATAACCTCTGCTTCACAGGTTTGTTTTTGCGTGCATTCTAATTAGGAGAATGCTATTCTATCAATTTTTTTTTTTCTTTTTTCTTTTATTGGGGCCATTTAGAATGGCAAAAAGTTATAAAAAAAAATTATTTAAAATTGTAAATCCGTAATTCATATAATGAGATAAAAAATACATAATTTTTAGAGATTTATAGAATTTTTTGTTAAATTTCAGAGCCCCAAATGGAGCATTTAAAAGTTATTTATCAATTAGAATAACACAAAAGAGTTATCGTCTTATCACTTAATGATATTTAGATCATTAAAATGTATTATAATTACCAAATTAGATCTATAAATAAGTATAATCGAGTTAAACGGTAAGTTATTCAAGTTTAGTTTGAAATTGTCACGTCTTTAATTTAATTATTTGAGACGAACGATGTAAGAATGTAAAAATTAAATAAAATCAATCAAAATCTAATTCAAGTTAAGTCTATATCATACACATCGAATAAAGTATTACTAAATGTCCCTCATTTCTGTATAAAATAATATTTGAGTACATAATCATAAATTAAATAATAATATAATATACTTTGATGCTATCCTTACTAACAGTATCTAAGATCTATACGGTCAAAATATACATTATAATTATGTTTATATTTTTTGAAATAATGAAATTATAAATGTAGGCATTAAATCCATCTTCTGGGTCACATAATTTATATTATTAATAGTTCAACTCTAAGTTTAGAAGAATAAATACAATTATTATTATTCATAATTAAGACCAGATTTAGGCTACTAAAGCCTAAACTGCCTACGTATCCCATTTCGAGAATCAGGTCATTGTGGTTTTTATCTTTATTATTCAATGTTCACAGCTCATTTCTTTACTAATAAATCACATATTAAATATCATTACAATTAACAACTTTAGGATGTCAACACATAACAACAATCTATACAACCTCATGTAATGGAAAATAATTGAATACAATGCCCACACATGCTCTCTAATCTCCATCTACCCCAACCTAATTCTAGTACGGTGAAGCTTAGTAAAACACGCGGGTCACCAATCACACCATTTAACACTCATGGTAAACAATAATCTTAATATATAATCACAGGTGGAGAACCGTGTTACACCCCCTAGTGTAAGACTCAGGGAAATCATGTACCGTGTTTTATCTCCTGTCCCATATGTTAGGAAACTGTGTTATATCCTTAGTCAAGCATCTGCTTAACTTAAGTAAGATTCGACTGTAGTCTAAAGAAAATCTCATAATCAATGTCCCAACTCTAATGACTAAACTCTAGCAATATATATCGACTAGGGATCATTCGGTATTTTCAAAATCTCATTTACTTATTTTTTTCAAAATCAAGGATCCTATTCATATACATGACTCATGCTTTAGCACAAAATAATATTTATATGGTACTCTCGGTCAATCAATAATCATAATATCAAATTAGATAATGCAACTCTAACCCCATACACATAATATTCTCAATTATGTAAAATAAACAATAATATCTTAACATTATAATAAAGACCTGCTATACTCAAGCTCCCATAATAACATTTTATAGTCTCAATATGTGCATGATCTCAATATATATCCATCATATATGATGTACCATCTAAATCGAGTTATAAAGATCTCAAATTGAGTAAAAGGGTGCTTGAAGAGCGCGAGAAGGGCACTTGAAGTTTAAAATGCACGGAAGAGTGTAGGAAGGCTGCTCTGAACCATAGGAAGATACCAAGAGTATCCTAACTACGCGAGATGTCTACTAAAAGCCCATTTCCACGACCTATGGTCGGTCCATAGCTTAGATTTAAACTACTATAAGCTCAATCTGGTACAAAACTACCAAAATCTTAGCACCTCAAGTCCAGAAATGGTACAACAACCAATAACAACAACATATATCTCAATATTATGTAGCAAAACCCAAGAATAAACAAGATTGAGCATGTATATATAAATTCATAAATATGTATATACACATACATATACACATATACCACCATATACCAAAATCATCACATATATATATTAAATTCATGCTAATAACACGTAGAGAATGTATATAAGTCCTGTTCATCTCGAATTTGAAGAAAAAAAAAAAGAAAAAAATGAGAAAGTTTAGGTTTTGGTTTCTGAATTTCAAAGGCTTGTATCTTTCACCTCGAGCAAAACTGCGAGAAACTGGCACCATCACGGTGATTATGACGTCGAAAATACCCAAGTCTGACTATATTTTCTCTCTAAACCACACTCTCTCTTTTTATTCTTTCTTTCTTCTCTTTTTTTTTTTTTTTTTTCTATATGCTGCGTGAACAAAAAAGAAGCGAAGAAAAGAAAAATAAGGAAGGAAAAGAAAGAAGAAAGGAAGAAAAAAAATAAAAGAATGATGGGCCTTTGGCTTAGTTTTTCAACCCAATACCACTTTGAGCCAAACTCGGCCCAAGAAAAATAAAATAAACCCAACTAAACTGACCAAATCTTGGTCTAAATATTTTATTGGCCCAAAATAACACATAAATGATAAAAAAAAAATGAATACTTGGTGTTACAGAAAACCTTAGTGAGCTTAAAAAAGTGCTCAAGCTTGATTTATTAAAGTTTTTAGTTGAGTTTTGATTACTCCAAACTCAAGCAATTTGATTATTTTACATAAATTTAAGTTTATTGAATCAACCTTGAGTCAAGTTCAAAATTAAACAAGTTATAAATTATGTTCAACTTTGACTTGATTTCATAACAAGCCTTTGATGGATTGAGGATGATGTGGTAAATCGATGAGAGACTAGGTAAGTTACTATTGTAGTGCGATGGAGTACTTTTGTACCCCATTGCTTAGGTGGAGTTGATTGAAGTATCATTTATGTGTAATTCAACATCTTCGTCATACAAAACGTTTTAATGTCGTGTAGATGCCAAATTTTATTGGAGTTTCATAATTAAACATATTTAGACGAGAGTAGCAACAGAATAAGTAATCCCCTAAGAATGCAACAAAACTGATGTTAAAACAAATTTTTAACAAATATAATACAAATCGAATTCAAATTGTTTAAAACTTGTCTAATGATCATATGTATCAACAATAATTAACTAATAAATAACAACAGGGTTGTGACAATTGTGACAGTTGGACATAGTTGCAACATTTGAAATAGATGAGGAGGCATTGGAGACAACACTAGAAGCTGACGTTGGGTACAACTGTAGCACTGCTAATGCTGCTGTGAGAGGCACTCTCGGACCATTTGGACTTCTGGTTATTGCTGATGGCACCCTTTCTGAGTTCACTCCTGTCTATTTCTACATTTCTAAGGACACTGATGGTAGTTACAACACATTTTTCTGTGCTGATGAACTCAGGTTTGATTTTTCATCGCTTATATATATATATATATATTTCTTTAAACTATCTCTCAAATTTAAGAATTTTTTTCTTTCTTTCCTTCCAGCAACTTAGTTCAAAAATATTATCAAATTACTAGGATTAGGCTAACAGAAAAAGCATCTAATCTCGGATGATTTTATCTTATTCAGGTCATCCAAAGCCGTTGAGGTTAATAAGAAGGTTTATGGGGGCTTGGTTCCTGTGCTTGACGGTGAAAATTTATCTATGAGATTATTGGTAGGTGATGAGAGTATCTATTTCATTGTTTATTTTTTAAGGGTAAATTTCATTTAATATTTTTATACTTATTCATAAATTTTAATTTAGAACTTACACTTCAAATCATTTTAATTTGTCTTTATACTTTTAAATCGTTTCGCTTTTTTTTTTTTTCTTGTAATCTATCGATAAAAAAAATAATAATAATAGTAAATTCCTCAATAGACCTTTTATATTTTTTATAAATAAATTTAATGAAAAGATAAAAGCGTGTACCACAATTTAAAAATATAAAGGGTAAAGTATAAACATTTAAAATGTAAAGACGAAAGTGAGATTAGAGCGAAATAATCATAATGGTAAAGTGTATTTTACTCTTTTATAAATATACTGGATATAATATCTAATCAATATCTAGATTTATTTTCCACCAACTAAACAATAATAAAAATAATTATAAGTAAAAACCGATATTGTATTTTATCTCGTACATTATTTTATAATATTATTTATATCTTAATTAATTATAGCATTGGGATAATTAACACTAATTAACAATTCAGGTTGATCATTCCATTGTGGAGAGCTTTGCTCAAGGAGGAAGAACAGTCATAACGTCTCGAATTTATCCAACAATGGCAATTGACGAATCAACAAATCTATTCCTGTTCAACAATGCCACTGGAATTAACATTACCGTCTCTCTCAAGATTTGGGAAATGGAATCCGCAAATATTCATCCATACCCATTGGACCCTGCAGATTTAATTATATAGCTACCCTCGATCTCTGCTTTATTTATTCAATTCATCACGTTTCATTAATTTTTTTTGGCCTTCTTTTTTTGGTTGTTCGGAAACCTAAACTGGATCAAGAAAAGGAAAATGATCTGGAAATCCTGCCGCAACCAAAGGTCAATGCTGTGTTATCCTCTCTCTCTCTCTCTCTCTCTCTCTCTCTCTATACATAAATATATATTATATTTCTAGAGGACTTGGCAGTTCAATTTTTTGGGCATGTTCTAAGGCAACATGCATGTTGTATCTTCTCTGAATAATAAATTCCAAAATTATTGGGATTTTCAATTGGTTGATGCAATTACTTATAATTAATTGGAATTCACTTTTTTTTTTTTTTTTTTTTTTTTTAATACTGATTTGGAAATGAATTAAATATAAATAGTGTTTGTAAATACACATATATA
>JAVXUM010000004.1:13087915-13101176 GCA_035590655.1 Pouteria glomerata
CTAATTATATTTGATTCGCAAGTCACTGTTATTTATTCTCTACACTATTACAATAAAATTTTAATTTATTATGAATTTTTATTTTTTGCTTTTGCTACTCTTTTAAAAATTAATGGAAATAGTGTAATTTTGGGTATTTGCGTCTTTTTTTTTTTTCTGCATTATACGTTTGCATTGCCTTAATTTGATTTCATTATTTTTACCTATTCTGTAGGCACCTATGTAATAAACACGTGTTCCTTTTCATATTCTCTTCTTTCACTTTATATAAATTTTTGCCTTTTATGTGTTGCGAGGGTTTTATTTACAAATTTATTATTTAAAATCTAATTTTTAAGTGTACAGTTAGTTGTCGGGTACTTTGTTTTCCTTTTTTACTTAAATGTAAAAATTAATTATAGACCCAATGAAATTTTTTAATCATTAATTTTTCATAATTATTTTTGTGAAAAAAAAAATGTGATATAATAAGGTTCAGATTATGTAAAAGTATCCTCTAAATGTACCTATTTGTTTAAGTTTTTAATTTCTTCTTTTCTCTTGTTCATTATTTTTTTTTGCTTAACTTTTTAATACAATTGCTCATTTAATTTTTTACTTCTATTTTGATTTTTGTTCCCTTTTATCAACTTTTCTTTGTTTGTTTTAAGGAAATTAACCACTAATCTTTTTGATCAGTGATTTTTATTTTTATAAATTATTTTATAATTTTTATTTAAAATTTGATCTTACATATTTATTTGTCTACGTGCCTTTGCATGGGCAAATGCTAGTAGTAATAACATTTGGAGTGCCATGAATTGATAGTTTACTGTACAAACTATTCATGCAATACTCTTTGGTAATCTAAACTATTCATTTGAGCTAGAATGATTGTTGAGGATAGCGAAACTCCACTTTCTTGCCAAACAATTGAAAAAAAACTATTACTCAGGTAAAGTTTGGTTGAATGCCCCTTCCACCATCAAGTCAGTAGGGAAAATGTGTAGAAAATCTTTTGAAAACAAGAAAGTAGAGTAATAAGAAGAGGAAATAGTGTATAATCGTTCTCCTTGCAAATCGTTTGGGATTTATAGATGTGACATGAAGCTTGCACTTACCACCCTAGATGGTCGGACCACATTTGGGAGTAGGTAACAATGCTAGAACATGGGTAGAAGTATGGGGAACGGAGTAACTCTTTACTCTATAGGATGTCCATACCAATCGTGCTGAGGAGTGAGGACGCAAAGGCCTGCCATGTGTCCCATGTTCAGGTGGGTGCCACGTATCTAGCTGACCCTTTCCAATATTGGTGCTTTTAGAGCCAATCCTAATACATTCTAAACAGAATACAAATAACTAGAAGTCATAGAGTAATTATTACATTCATCCAAAGATAGAAATATTAATAAATAGTCTACTAATCAATACAACAAGTTGGGTAATTATTTAAATAGTACAAATAGGCTGACAATCTTGCTAAGCTACCACACGCTATTCTTCTTTTCATTCCAAAGTATAACATAAAATGTTTATTTTTAGTTGAGTTATAAAAGTTCAGTAGCCAAAATCTCCTAGGTGCCTATATGCAATGAGAATGGTACTATACTGCACTATAACCGATGATCTGATAAAATGATTATGACTAGGTAACATAACTTTTATGCAACAATTAATTTGAAAGTATAAAACAATAAGTAAAGTAAATACTATTAATAGTCATAGTTGTAAGAAGATTTCAAGTATTATAAAAAAATATACTAGAAATAGGAACGTTATAGCAACTTGAAGTTCGTGCTGTGGTGGTAGGAGATCTTAGATTCAGACCCGCGAGGTCTCAGGACCAAACCCATAGCAGTTTAGTCTTCGAGTAGATTTTGATATTTATTTTGAATAGTAATTTAGTATCCATTAAAATAATTCTACATATAAATTGAAATACTTTTCTCCGCTACTCCATCCTTGGGAACTAACATATTTCTAGGCTCTACTCTCGAGCATACCATTGGCTACTACTCCAAAATGACTTCTCGGACTCCACTCCCATGTGTATTGTTGATGTCATCCACAAAAAAATAACCATCATGATTGGTGATCTGATTGGCTAGGTTAGAAAGGGAAACAATCCTAGGCATATCATAATTCTTCCACAAATTTCCATCTTCACCTACAAATCATTACTACTTGCTTGTGCACCATTGCTAGATAAATTTAAGTAATGGTGATCTCTGTGGTAATGAGTACCAAACCAAATTAATTTCAATATTATGTCTTTATATACAGAATTATTTAAGTTCACATATATTCTTGAATAAACTTTTAATCATATTGCAACATATAGTTCGGCACTTCGATTTAGCTAATTTAACTCCCATGTTTATTTACCTCATTTTAGTTTTTAATTCAACTTGGAACATTACTCAAAATTAAATTTCAAGAAACTAAATCACCGTAAAATATTTATATTGCATATGATAGTCAAACCGAGATCGGTAACTTAATGGGCAGCAACCTTAATTGTAGGTTCGAGCTCGCGAGGTCAAACTTTACTAGCTCAATTCTCATTTTTTTAATTACTTAAAGTATTAGGATGACAAAATATTGCTTAAAACTTTTAATCTTCGGTTTTAGATTTTATTCTTTTGGATAATAACATTTGTTCGAAATTCGTCAAGTAAAATTTTAAATTCCATAAATTTTGGCCAATTCTTAAGATTTTTTCCAAAATTATTTAATAGGACAATAATAATATTTTAATAGTTTAAACAAAGTTTAAGAAGTCTAAGTGTCTTATATATTCAATAATTAAATCATTTAATTGATTTTTGTAATATTGGTTAAAATAGAAATACAATTTTTAACATATATTATAAAACGAGCTATTGCATATACTTAGGTAGATTCAGGGTTCAAGTTTGAAAATACATAATAAATATTTATCAAATCATTTTTGAGTCTTTCCAAAGACTAAGTCATTCTATATTAAGTGTAGGTTTTGGATATCAAAGTTAAGAATTTATTTAATAAGCCAATCAAATTCTAAGAAAAGTTTTTGGCATTCCTAAGTAAAGCTTCACAAAATAATAATCTTCGGATATTTTTTATAAAAATTGTGCATATCTCCCAAATTCATGAAATTTATTCTAAAAGTTCCTTTATGTGTCTATTATCATATATAAAATTTTTATAATTTAATTAAAAGTTTAGATAGGTCAAATTAGCCTAAACACAAAGAGGTTGCTGAGCAAAACAAAATTTTAGATAGCTAAGTTTGAGTATTTTAACAAATTCAACATAATTCTAAAAATTATGAAATTTGATTTGGCAGCTCCTAGGCATGTCTAGTTTCATATAAAAAAATAGATTTTAATAAATTTTTAATTGGATTAAATTAAATAAAAACTGATCAGAGTTTAGTCTGGTTCATATATATACACATATATATGCATCTGTATTCTACTATGCTCATCTTCCAAAATTGATTTTTTTTCTTTCTTTCATGCCACCTCTTAGGTTATGTTATTCTATTATAAGTTACAAAACAGGAACTAGATGTGTAATTTGAAACATATAAATGCTAAATTAAACATATTTGGACATGAATTATAATTTAGCTTTGTGAATAAATCTTAAACTTTAAATATCTATTGATTTGTTCACTTCCAGTCTAGCAAATGCCATAACTCAAATTAAGTCCTTATGATAACATAAAAACACAAATTGAAAATCTAAAACACATTCCAAGAAGTTTATCATTCTACCTCAATGAAGTTTTGGGTGATGGGCTTCACGGATATAAAAGAATTTGATCCCAAAAATTATTGCAACTGGAAGCTTTCAAGCTTCTCAACTCTTCTTTTCTCCTTCTAGTTTCACCACCAAATCATAATTAGTTTTCCAAGTTTTATGGTGCTCTCAACTCACTGTACTACATTTTTTAATTTTATGCTTTCATTTGCTCCCAACAAATACTCAAGTTGTAGGGAAAAACTTTTATCTTCCCTCCCAACCACTCTTACAACCTCCATAATCCTTTACCCAAAGTTTATCAATTTTGTCAAAATTAGTGAGTTATGTTGAAAATATAAAAGTAGAGAGGTCGAGTGTGAGGTTTTCATGAATTTGAGAGAGAGATTTACATAAATGAGTTTAAATTCTCATCTTGCAAATTAGTGTGAAAACGAGTCATGAAGATAGGTTGTTAGGTTTGAGTAATGCTCATGGATCATAGGTTTGTGTAATGGGTTAAGACTTGTTTGTTTTCTAAGAATTGACATTTTATATTATTTCCTCTCTTAATTCCTATTTTGAATGAAATATTAAATCCAAGATTAAGAAATAAATCTGATCACAAAATTTTCCTTTTAACTGAATTTCTAACTTGTGTACAAATTTAAGTCTTACTAAATTTCCAATTAACACCATGAATAAATAATATTAATAGCAAGATAATTAAATAAAATTTACTTATTGAGGTTTAAAATTCCCAAATATTACATTTAGGCCTCAGATATTTATTGGACTTAGAATTTAAAATACCATCAATTTTAACATAATTTCACTAACCTATAACCCATTTTTAAATTTTAACCCATTAATTAAACGGGCTCATAAAAAGAGTTATTTTATTTTTTATATCACTCCCCCATACATATACAAATAGCTTGCATGCAAATATACACACCTACTTGGATTAACAAAATCTTAGAAGTTAAACATTTACCAATTTAAAGCATTCACCTCAGTAAGCTAAGCTCCAAAGACTATGAATGACTTAAGATTAGCTAAGTCGGTGATTTTTGAGTTATGACTCTCTTAGATATATCTGATATGCATCCTATAACTATTATCCATGATATGTGATAAATGTTAGAATATAAATTGTCATCATATTTAACATGCTCGTACATATTTAATTATACCAACTACATCACTCACATCACACTTGGTTTTCAGGCCCATTTCACACAAACTTGATCATCACCAACTAGAGCTAAGCTCCCCATCAAAACTAACTTTTTTTCCCAGCTGTTAAACACTTACCCTCCCGCACAAAACACATCCTTGGTGCTAAGCTCCCCACTAGAATAAAACTCGTTTTCTCAGTTATGTGTAAGACTCTAACTGTCTTTTCTCATCTAGAGTAAAGCTCCCATCCCAAGTTACGTGTGAGGTGCTAGCTTTCATTTTCGATTCTAGAGTTAGGCTCCCACACTTAAATTAATACAAAGGCAATTACTCCTAATACCGGCCTAGAGTTAGGTTCTTCCTTATCTTATATCAAGAAGTTGGGCTTCCTAATGTTGGTCTAATACCCAGTATTGACCCTATCCAGTTGCTCATCAGCTCATACACCTAGCCTACCCTGACTGCTGATGAGGCTCATTATGCCTAAGGTCAATCAGTGTGCCATCAATGACATTTTGATCACACTTGCATATATTGTTATGAACGGTTAGTTTCAAAAACTTAAATTATGGCATAGCGGAAGTAAATGTCAATTAAAAATTTAATCCGTTCATTACCTACAGGATACAGTTAAATCAAAGATGCATGAATAAAATACAGAAACTAAACCATCCATATGGCGTTTAGAATCTTACCTCATTGTGCCTTGATGGTGGTACCATTTTTTCAATTTCTAGATCTCAGGTTTTTGCCCTTAGAACTCCACATGTAGTGCCTCCAAAAGTATACACGTAGACACTGTGGATGCAGTATTGTGAGAAAAAAAGGATTCAACAATGGATCTACTAGGATCCTTATTAAATCAATAATGAAAAGAAAAGAAACAAACTCTTGTGTTAACTCTTAGCAAAAAAAGAGAAAAATGAATAGAAGAGAGAATAAGAAGAGAATTTTTCTATTTCTTTTCTTGCTTGTGCATGTATATAATGGGAGCACACATAGTGGAGATTTTTATATGTCTACAAGATTGTGTGTATCAACCAAAAAAGGGAGCCAAGATAATATTTAAAAACAAATCGTATCTCAACAAGTGAGATTTTTGTGAGAAATTGAAATTCCATACATGCTTACAAGAACAAGTCAAAGTAATTTTTTTTTTTTTGGGCTCTTAAAACAAAAGGCCTGCACCTATGTTTAAAAATTTATATATATGCGTGTGTATATATTATATATATAAATATATATTAAACACTTTAATATATATATACATTAGTTTTAAACTCTTTAAAAATTACTTTAAGCTCCACAGTGTAATTAACAATTAATTACCCTTAGCTTCGCAAGGTTTAATTTTCCAATGTTATTAACCTTTAATTACATCTAGCTCCCTTAATATAATTAACAATTAATTACATATGTTTTTTATAATGTAATCAACACTTAATAATAATTGTCTTCTAATTGTTTTCACAACCTCTTAACAACAATTTTTAAGAACCCTTTGCTAACTGTAAACACATATCGTCCATTTGCTTTTTACCTTTTAATTCTGATGATGTTATGTAGTAGGATATTAAACTCTTTTTAATATCATATGAGGAATTATTAAATAACCTCTCGTACTTTTTGCTAGTCAAGAGTGACGCTTAGTAACGTTTCATGACACAATTTGAAGATCCTAGAATAGGTAAAGACCCTAAACCAAACCTATTTGTCTGCCGCAGGTTCATTTGTAATCTAGTCCTTCCATTTAGTTATCTCGATAGAGCTAATAGGGTACGAATCCTATCAAACACCTAACTCTATAACTATGAGTCTTATCTAGGAAACATGATTCGATTAATGAAATTAGAAACTTCTTTCCAATATCCATATCATGCCTTGACTAAAGAATTCCTTAAATCATATCTTGGAAGATAACATAGGATAATCCCTTGTTTACGTAGGAAGACGAATCATTTATTGACCACACATAAGTCTTCAAGTGTTTTCTACTGAACCAAAAAACACATACTTGGAGCTTCCAGAGGGATACCTGTATGCTGTGCAATCAAAGTGCAGTAGTCCACACTTAAGACTACCATGGTGTCTCAAGTTAAAGGATTATGCTACATAAACTATGCTAAGGGATCATCCATTGATAGCATCCATAAAGACTCCATTCGATATCCTTTGGCAACCACGTTCAGTACCATTGTTCATTAACAAGTACTCACATCCTAGTCTTAGTGTATCCACACTAATGGCGATAGACCTACCATCCTTTTCATTAAGCAGGCAAGTATATGCTAGTCTACTTGGCCAGTCGGTGTGCAGTCGACTGTCCTATGACTAGAATTATATTCTATATGAATTATGAATAACCAAATCATGTAATTTTATTTTATTTTTTAATTAATGAAATGCAATATATTATAGAAAAATTCCAAAAAAAATTGAATTTGAAATTAGGAACTAAAATTTTAAAATTCTAAATATACAAATTTTTACTTCAAGTGTAAGCAGATTTTGTATAAAATTGATTTCTACGCTAGATATAATTTAGGTGAAATAAAAATTTATGTATTTAAAATTTAAAAATTTTAATTTATTCAAATAGAATTTTTCAATTTAAAAATCTGTGTCTAGAATTTTTCTTAAAAAAATGTGAATTAAAAATAACAATAAAGTAATTTTTAAATCATATTCAAAAATCAAATTATGACTTGGTCGCTTAACTAAATAAAATAAAAAAATTATAAAACTAACTGAAAATCAACTTTAGTTTTGAACAAAAACCACACAGGTTATATGGTTAGTAAATATGATTTGAAAATTACTTTATTTTCATTTTTAATTCACATTTTTTAGGAAAATTCTAAACACGGATTTTTAAACTGAAAAATTCTATTTGAATAAAATAAAATTTTTAAATTTTAAATATATAAATTTTTATTACACCTAAATTATATCTAGTGTAGAAATCAATTTCATACAAAATCTACATGTACTTGAAGTAAAAATTTGTACATTTAGAATTTTAAAATTTTAGTTCCTAATTTCAAATTCATAATTTTTTTGGAATTTTTCTATAATATATTGCATTTCATTAATAAAAAAAATAAAATAAAACTACACGATTTAATTATTCATAATTCATGTATGTGTACTCATCTACTTATACAGGATAAAAAAACCTTTGTTTTGGAGGTCAGTGAAGACAATAAATTAATAGGACAAAACTTTTTATTGAGAGAGAGAGAGAGAGAGAGAGAGAGCATGTGAAGAAACAAATGGGTGTTGGCAGAAGTATAAAGCCTCTAGCAATCGAGTAGCAGTGTGCAAAAGTATAAAGCCGAGCAGTAGACTTAGGTTTGGTTTGAGAAGGAAAAAAATTAATTTTTTTTTTATAGTTGGCTACTAGTTAGTTGCAAAAAAAATTAATTTTTTTTTTTTTTTTATGTTTGGAAAGGAAAAAAATTAACTTTTTAATAACTAGTTTTTTAACTTTTTGTTAATTTAACAATTTTATCCTTCATAGTTTAAAAGAAATTTAAAATGGAAGAGGATAAATTTAGTTATTTTAAAAAAAGACAAAGAAAACTAAGTAACTAGTAACTGAGTAGGTAGAGAAATGCCAAACAGAGCCTTAAACTGTACAACTTCATTTTTTCTACCGCAATCTCAAAATACGAGTATTGCAACGTTATCCATATTCGCTGTTTCAAAATGCGATTTTTAGTGTTTAAAAAAATTTTAGAATCACAGCATAAAATAACTGTTCCTCATTAATCGCACTTTCTTAATTTATTTTTTTATTAACAGCCTCCTTTGAAATATTAGCTAAACCTGCTGTAGAATAAAACAAAACAAAAATAAAAAGAAAAAGAAAAAAAAAAAAATCGCACTTAAGTAAAGGTTTCCCTTAACGTGAACGGATGAGCACAAAGCGCACCTGAAAGCGAAGCCAAATCAGTTGTTCGCACGGTCTCAGATCGATACATTTTCTCTTTGCTCACTGCATCTCTTTGTCGATGGTAACACAAATCTAAGCGCTTGATCTCAATTTTTTTTTCGTTTTAAATATGTTTGTATGCGTTTGGTTGCCTAGAAAATTTTCGGGAAAGAAAAGAAACTAAAACTGAATCATGGATTCAGAACCGAGCGAATTTAAACCTTAAAGCCACTGAGATCTTCTTCTTCTTCTTATTTAATCGGAGAACAATGTAACTTGGATTATTAGGATCAATTCCTAAGTTCGTTACATTTTATTTTCCTCTGTTTTTGCTAGAACCAAAAGGAAAATATTTGTATTTAATGTGCTTAACATAAGGGTGTTCGTGTGTTTTCTTATTGTTCCATGTTTTGTATATTCAGGTGGCATTTGTTGTGAGTAATGGGACTTTACCAAACCTCTTTGATTTATCTATGTTTGAAAGTAATTCAATTTTTCATCTAAAGGGAGCCAAAAAATTGCAGAAAACCCAGTGATCAAATATGCTATTGACCAATCGAAATTTAGTGTTTTGTATGCCTAGAAGGTCTATTTTTTTTTTAAAAAGGTCTACTTTGTGGAAATTGGTTGGCTTCTGCTTAACTCTTTCATTCATAATACATTTCGTGTGTGTTTACACTGGTCATTTCATGTTTTACAATTTTTGAAGTAATTCTTAATTTTATGGTAAAGTAAGCAAAATAGTCACAAGGTTTGGATGATCACGATATGTTACTGGCCTGTTGAAAAGCTTTATGTCAATTTTTGCATTACCAGTATGAAATTATGATTTTGAACATTTTTCTTTACAGGCAAATACACTGCGTTTGTATTTGACTTGCATACGGAACACTCTTGAGGCTGCCATGTGTTTGCAGGTAAGTACCTTTGAGCTATCATCTACGTATATGTCACTAGAAGAATTAGTATCTTTTGATGGCAATACAAAATTTAGTTTTGTGGTTATTACTGTTATAAAGCTGTTGATATTTTATATTGAGGTCATGGGTCATTTTGAGAAATTTTCTTCAGAGGATGCACATTTTGTCTTCTTCCAAGAGAGAAAAAATTATACAGATGAAGCCTGCTTGCAACACCGTCTTTCCAAGTGTCCCTTGGCTAGCTTATCCCTACAAACTTCGCTTAATTTTGCAATCTCCTCATAATTTGTCATGGCTGTTTGGATACTTTCTCTCTCTCTCTCTCTCTCTGCCACTCATATAACATTTATTAGAATGGATTTCTTTGGAGTATTAAATATTTTTTAAGTCAGCTTCAAGAGGTAGGATACTTATTTATGCTAGTACATTTATGAATGAGGTGTGGAAATTCATTGCTTCTTAATATAAATACAATATAAAAGTTTATATTTCAGAGTCAAGGACAGCTTGTTAGTTGGAATATCTATAATCTACTAATGTGTTGTAATGTTTCATTTTCATCACCATGAAATGTGGAGTAACTTCATTTAACAAGTAGGATGTCGGTATTAATTTTTTCTTTGTTTATAGTGGTGGGACACCTACAAAATTAACCGTGATAATTTAATAAGTAGCTTGGATAATAAACAGAGTGAAGGGTCAGCAACTCACTCCGTTCCTTGAGTTTTGACAGGACCAATCTTTTTTATACTTTGTTGTCCATGTTATCTGTCAAGGCTTATTTATTTCTTTACTTGATATTTTCATCCATCCCCTGTTCCCTTGTTATTCCATTTCGAAGTATATATCTACAGTCAGAATAGCTATCAGGCTGGTGTTTCATTTTGTTTTATGAGCAAAGCCATTTTAGGATGTTTCTTGGTTTTTGAAAGGAATGCTAAACTTTGTTCATCTCTTTGAAGGTTTTCCATAAATTGATACCCTTTCAAGTAAAGAATGCATGCAAAGTGCTTATAAATATAGGTTGACAAAGTCTTAATTGCAGCAAGGCTTCTGTTTGGATAGCAAAATATGAATTTGGTATAAATGTTGAACATTAACCCAACATTACATGCACTGATATACAAGCATTAGTTAAACACAACTTGAAAAATCTTATTCCCTACCACGCTTACTTGTAGATATCAAAATACCAGTTACTACATATAAATGTTGAACATTTTGATCAACTTCTACTGTAATGTGATATAACTCGTTTCCCAGTGGTAATTACTATCTTCGAAGTCACCTATTACCTAGATTTTATGTAACAATTTAGTGCACGATTTTATCTGATAAATTAGTAGTTTTGTTACTTCATTAGTCTCTTCAAGATGGCTTTGCTTGACAATTTAAAGCCTTTGCTCCTTAACTTTTAAACTTAAAAGAAACCATATGTTTATCCAATGTCTTTCTTGGGTCAGATGTCCTAAATCAAAGAACTCTAATTGGAAAGTTGCTGAAAATTTTAAAAGAAACCATGTGTTTATCCGGTGTATCTTGTTGGGTCAGATGGTCTCGAAATCTCAAAGAATTCTAATGGGAGCATGGCATTTCATCAAACCTTCAGCAACAATATTCATGAGAAGGCACATGCTTTGTTAAAAGAAGTGGGTGCATGCAATATATGTAGATAATAAGTGTTACTGTTGTTACTTGTCAAGGTAATCTATAGCAGAAATATATAGGGTGAGAGATACCAGAATCTGATGAATATAACTACAACTAATTCACCATCAGAAAGTCAAGGAAGCAAAGTTTAAAGTTATTTAGAATTTAGCAATGTTTTCTCAAGCCTTTCTGTTTTGGGGTTGACTGTATGTCCCTACGAATTGATCTAAACTTTGGCAAAGTTAATTCATAGCTTAAGGTCAGATGGTTCTTGTTTGCCAACCATTGCAATGGTTAAGTTTTACCATCTGAACATCGCACAATTAAACATCTTGTGGGCAAGCTGTTCTTGAATGGATCCTTTATTTTTCTCGTCATTTATCTAAATTGGTTGCTTGGCCTTATTAAGATCAACAGATAAGAATTTCCAAATGCCTTATAGGCATACAGACTTGGTGCTGTTTGCTTTCAACCATTTTATTCTTCACAACTGCACTGCTAATTTATTAGCTTGTCAAAACCATCCTCATGATTTCATATGGTGGTTGCAGAACTTCCCTTGTCAAGAAGTTGAAAGGCACAATAAGCCAGAGGTTGAACTGAAGTATGTTTATGTATTCCCATTGGATCTTTGGTTACTTCTTATTTATTATTTTGTGCTGTTACCGTAAAATTCTAATTTTTCTACTTCTTTAATAATTAAATTACTTGCAGCCAAAAAAAATAAAAATAAAAATGAAGACGTATATGTTATTTCCTGCATGCTTAATTTTTTAACCAATAAGTGATAATATCCTGTTTTCCTTACATAATCTGACAGATTAGGAGCTAGAGTTCTTGATTTGGATTAGCTAGGTGTCTGATGTAATTTCACCTACAATTTCTAAACGTTGTTGTTGTCTTGTTACAGGCCATGAACATTTTCATTTTTGAAATTGAAGCTATTAGCTCTAGTAGATCCACAACCCAGTATTGTTGTAGTGATTTCAATCATATGGGCTGCCCACTTTCTAAAATTATGATGTACCCTGGAACAGACTGACAGTACTCTGCTGGTCTTAAAAATTTAATCACTGAAACTTCGATCATAGTTGTACAAGACCTGAAACTTCAGATAAAAATCTTGACTGTGCAGAAACTGTGGACTGTCCATCCAGCACTAAAAGCTAATAGAGTGATTTGCATATTCCGTTAATTACCACTATCAATATTCACTTATAAACACTATGTTAGCTTTCACTAATAGGGGAAGGCACTCTAACATTGTAACACCTTACCTCAAATCGGGTGCCACTCGACTAAACAAAGTTTTTGGCTATTTATGTTATTTTCATTATTGTTTTTTGGTTGCCCAAGATGGAGTTTAGTTGATATATATCAGGTTTAATAAAAGCCAAGGCAAATAGAACAATGACAAAAGTGGAAAACAACCGATCTTGGATATAGAGAATATTGCCTGGTGTGGCAGCCATGCCAACATTAGAACTGTCTTGCATGTTCGATCCACTTTTTTTGGGGGGCTTGTTTTCTTCCTAATGGTGAAACCTAAGAATCACGGATACAGATAGAGCATACAGTTACAATAAAAGTACAAATAAGGATAAGGAGAATTTGAAACAATGAGGATACAATTATGGTGGGAATATGACCAACAAAATATAAAATTTGATCTCCCTGGTATGAAACCAAATTGATTCTCTGAAACATTTGTTGTCTTTCTTAATCTTCTCTCAATAACTCTCTCCCGTAATTTCATCGTATGGCTCATCAATTTAATTCCTCGGTAGGTCGCACAGTTCTGAATATCTCATTTGTTCTTATATATGGGTATAAGGATACTTTTCCTCCATGCATCAGGCATCTTCTT
>JAVXUM010000004.1:13109061-13121493 GCA_035590655.1 Pouteria glomerata
CTGTTAATATCTATATTTACATAGGAAACAAATTCTAGAATATCTCTAGAATTATGACTAAATCAAGGCCTTTAATGAATGAATTTCCAACAGAAGGTATACCATGCCTTCCTTTTTTCTTTTGTTTTGCTTGATTTTTACATTGCTTAATAGATTGTGGTGAATTATTCAATACAAAAATGAACTAGAAAGCATTTGAAAAAAAAAAAGCATAGTCCTATATATCATGAAAGCAAAAATTCTTAGTGGCACTTTGTAGTCACAATACATAAAACAAAGGGCAATAAAAAAGATTTTGGAACACCTTAATGTAAAAGAAAAGAAGAATTATGTATTGCAAAAATGATAAATAAAAACAAAGAGCATAAATGGGTTAAAAAAGATATGGAGGCGAGAGTTTCTCTTGCTAGAAATCTCTCTCTAAAATCTACCAAAGAACATGGTGGATCTAACTTCTACGATGAACAAGTAGTGTTAAAATAGTGTTGTTAGACTAGTGTTAGAATAATATAGTGTTAAAATAGTGTTGTGCCACGTTTTCTTACTCCCGTGTACATACATGACTCCTAGCATAAATATAATGCAAGACAACCCATAAGCAAATCAAGCTATTCTTGTTTCTTTTTATGGTATCAGAGCATTGATACTACAATCTTTGTGTTTGCTTTTTGGCTCTTGCATCTGTTTCAAGAAACCCTAGTGCCTAGATTCTTGTGTCTTTATCAAGAATTCTAACTTTTTTTGCAGCGCCACTCTGGTAGTCTTTGGTGCTACTTTGGTTGTCTCTGATGTTACTCTGACCACTTCTAATGCCATTTCGGCCACTTTTCAATGTTTATACCTGTTTGTGAAGCACCACCATTATTCGTTCTCGCTCTTGCTAACCCTTTTGCAACTACACACCACCACCATTCGCTCCTGCTATTGTTGGCCCCAACATTACTTCGATGTCCTTAGATCTTGAAATTCCTATTGCTTTTCAAAAAGTACCTGCTCTTGCACTTCACTTCTCATTTCTAATTTTGTCTCATATCATATTTTGTGTCCATCTTATTTTGTATTTTTTAGTTCATTATCTATTGTTTCGATGCCTACCTTTGTGTTTGAAGCCTTACCTCACCATGGGTGGAGAGTTGCTATAAAAGACAAGATGTCTGTTCTTCGAATTGATGAAACATGGGAACTTGTGTCGCTCCCTCTAGGAAAATATGTTGTTGGTTGCCACTGGGTGTCTATGAAGCACGGATACGGATATATGTACTGATACGGGACACTGCAATTTTCAAAAAATGAGAATACGGATCCGGCAAAGATACGATAAAAAAATAAAATAAAATATATATTTTATTTAAAATATTTTTGAAAATAACATCTATATACTATCAAATATTATATAAATAACAATTATATAGCATGAAAAGTACCATTCAATCCATAAATTAACAAAATATATATTATCTATTAAGTTATATTTTAATTATTTACAGTTTGACCTCTAATTAAATTTTATTATATCAATTTTACTCTCGAATAAAGTTTGAAATATTACATTTTGACACCCGTCGTATCCTTTCCATATCCTAATTGTATTCTAGCCGTATCCTATGCAAAATTAAAAATAAAAAATCAGGCTACTCTACGTGACATATTCGATACATATCTGGCCGTATTCTAGCCCTATTTGCGTATCCGATACGAGTGCGACACCTAATTTGAAGTGTCTGTGCTTCATAGTTTATAGTTAAAGTCTATCTTGATGTACTTTATCAATTTGACATCAAGAATGCCTTTTTACATGGTGGTATTGATTTATTATTATTATTTTTTTTAAAGAACATCAATTTGTTAACGGAATTTAGAGTTAGTTAGAGTTAGTTTGAGGGGGAAATCAAACCTACAGCCTCTTATTGAGGAAGTAGGTTCTGGCCATCTAAGCTAGCTTTAGGGGTTACATGGTGATATTGATGAGGAAATATACATGCAGCAACCTCTCGAGTTTTTTTGCTCAGGGAGAATCTGGATTAGTATGTTATTTGAAGAAATCTGTATGCCTCAAACATTCAGCCCCCGTACTTGGTTTGGCAAATTTATCTAATTTGGCCTTCAATAGTATGGTGTGAATCACTCAATATTTTATTGTCACTCAAATAATAACTAGATATGATTGATGATTTATGTGGGTGATACTATTATCACAAGGATAATAAAGGCATTCGTGAATTTAAACAATTTATTTAAAGTAAATTTCAAACTAAAGATATTGGTCCATTGAAATGTTCCTTGGGAATCGAGGTAGCTCAATCGAGCTTGGGCATTTTTTTTTATCTCAATAGAAGTATGTTTTGGATTTGTTATTTGAAATGGCATATTAGGAACCAAGCCTATTGACACTCATATGGATTCAAATGTCAAGCTTATGCCAAATGACAAGCAACTCTTGGATGATCCCTCTTGGATGATCCTCGCAGATATGTTAGATTAGTTGAAAAATTGAATTATTTGATAGATATCTATTTGATAGTTACTCGGTCAAATATCTTATTTCCCAATGACAAGTACAAGGTGATTGTAAGAAATGATTGATCACACTTGGGTAAGGTTGTGATGGTCGTTGATGATCGAGATGATGAGGGCTTCAATGACTTGTGACAAGTGACGAACTTTGCAGCTATGAGGGTGATTGGAGACGACGATGTTGGGTCTCGAGCTTCATGGTGACGATGATGACTAAAGATTGGATTTGGCTCTTGACAGAGATAAGATGCTAACAACTAGGGTTTTTCTACGATTGCTGCTCTAATACTATGTTAGATGACAAGGTATTGAATGAATGACACGCAAAATGATTGCGTCCTTTTGTATTTATATTGGTGGAGTCTGTATACAATAGGAAATAAGAAATAGAGAATTCTGTACAAACTACGAAATGATTCTAATCAATCTCATACAATTTAGGAATGGATTCTAAAAATTGCATCTAGTTAGATTTGGATTCGACAATCTAATAAAGTTCTAAACCAGAAAAGTAAGAACCCGTAAGGGATTTCTGTAAGATTTGACTCAATTTTGCCAAAATGGATCATGAAATCCCTATTGAGATTGTAACATGTATGCTTGTCACAATACTATTTGACCCGTTGGGCATTATATTATAAGTTGTGCAGTAATTTTTCAAAAATAATTATAGTTCGAATATTGTTGATATCAGTTTCTTATTTTAAATTAGGACATGATTTGTAAAAAAATGTTTTCAGTAATTATAAAATTATCAATAAAAAAATTCATTGCCCAATTTTTAAAATTACTATTGGAAGTTTTAATTTTAACCTTACTAGTTACCAAATACAACATTACACCATTCATAACAAAGGGTAATACCAAGCAAAATAAAAACATATGGATAATGCGATCATTTATTCATCAAACAAGCAACTTTAATAAAGCTGGTACCCAACAGTTTATGCATATAAAGCTGAATAAAACACATTGTAACTGTCAAGTACAGTGAGTTTGCAAAAACAGGACACCTTGAATGAGGTTCCTATGTCTCTATTTATATTGAGAGAACTATAGCAGAATAATTGGGATTCTGGAATATCTCTTAAATATATGCAATTCCTATTCTACCAATGTTTACTCTAATTAAAAAAAAAAAAAATTCAATCAAAACAGTAAGATGAAAATGATATGAATTTATATCTATTAATCAGTTTTTTTTTTTTTAATTATAGAAACTTTTAGCCAAAAAACTGCAATTTGTTTAAGAACATATACAAAAGTAAAAAACATATATATATATATATATAATATACAAATAAATAAATAGTTGTTTCTCATGAATATATAAAAAAAAAATATAACTAATCTTGAATATTTGTGCGGTACCATATATGTGTCTTGTATCCATACCCATGCTTCCTAAACTTTTAATGAAAATAGTAAGATGAAAATGATATGAATTTATATCTATTAAGTCATTTATTTATTTTTTTTAATTTAAGAAACTTTTAACCAAAATCTTCAATTTTATTTAAGAATATTTTTTAAAATATATATAAATAAAAAATAAATTTATTTATAATATACAAATGAATAAATAGTTGTTTATCACGTGTATATATATAATGTTGAAATAGCTTGATATATATTGTTGGGCCCATTTCCTAAAAGTTTAAGCTTTTAGGACAATTGGTGACTTAATATGATATTAGAGCTCTGGTTCTAGTATGTCTTAGGTTTGAATCTTGTTATTACGTGCAAATTGGGATTGCACGTGAGGGAGAGTGTTAAAATAACTTGATATATATTGTTAAATGTTGTCTTCTAATGATTTGAAATTAATGTGTTTGCATATTTGTGCTATGCTACATGTCTCTTGTATCCGTATTCATGCTTCCTAGCTAGTAGATGTTTGTTTGATATGTTGTATTTTTTTTTTAATTTTTACACTTTTTGAGTTTACAAAACTGGTGATCCTATAGAGCATGTATGGTGGTTAATTTTAAATCCCAATACACAGTATTTAATTCATAAAATTATGACATGTCTATTTATAAGCACTATATTTTGTTTATTTTTCCTTCATTTTTATGGATAATATTTTCTACTGCATTCTCTGTTTGTTTTATTTTTACTTCATTCTCTTGTTTGGTACATTTTGCAGGGATATGACATTAGTTTTCTTATTACAAACTACCATTGTGAGGAGATGCAGAAGCACAAGCTTATAGATTTTATTGTGCAATTTATGGAGGCAAGATCTATATTTAATCTGGAACTTGGACATGACTTCCTTTACTTACATGCATATGACTGGATGCTGATAGGATGTACCATTCTTCCTTCTTGCAAACCACATTTTAGTATACACATTCCAAAACACGGTACACTTGATGTTTACACTAAATTTGATGACCTAGAAAGATTATACTTACGTTGTATATTCATGAGAAAATATCTAAAAATAGTGAATTAATAAAAAAAAAAATTGCGATAACTAAGTAAGGATCTTACTAATTGCTAGGTTTGTTTACTAAAGTATCTGTGGATATTCCCGAATCTTTGATTTGTAGGGGTTCCACTACATCAATTAGAATCATTGATTAATTTGTTTTCTGTTTTTTTAGCTTCTCGATTTTATGAAGATTGATTTTGTTACCTAGAATAAGGGATGAGCTTATCTCTTTCTTCATTATAAATAGGTTGTATATTTGATCATTGAAAAATAAGAAAAATATTTTTTCCTTCTCAAAATTCAACATGGTATCAAAGTAGGTGACTTACTCAGCCTAATCCATCGTTGGTCTCGTCCTCACAACCGATCATCTCTTAATCGCTCAATTGTGATCATCTCTCACAGCCAATTGGCCCTCATCGCTCAATCGCGATCGTCGGTCATAGTCGATCGTCTCTCATCACTCAATCGTGATTGTCGGTCACAGTCGATCGTCTCTCATCACTTAATCGTGATCGTCGGCCACAGCTGATTGTCGCTCCTCGGCCATCGTCGATCGTCGTTCACAGTCGATTGTCACTCATCGGCCATTGTCAGTCATCGATCCTTGTCCATCGTTGGTCGTCCATCGTTGCCCATCATCGATAGTTTCTCATTGCGATTGTCATTTGGATCGGTTGCTTGACAAATCCTTCAATTGTTGCTGGTCATCGGAACTTTGCCCCAGCTGCCAAAGTCTGTCGTCAGTCAACAGACAGAGCACTGTCGACAATCAGAGCCTTCATCGTTGAGCCCTAATCGCTAGCCAATGACTAAGTCCTTCGCCATCGTTGACTTGGTCCATTTCAATTATTTTTTAGTTTGTCACAATCGTTGCATTTGTTTATCAGATGACAAAATACAGAATGACAATGGCTCAACAAAGTCCTCTCTTCTCTGAAGTCACCTTTCATCCAAAAACCTCAGCCCCAGGTAGCAATGAAGGGTCAGATAACAGTCTGCTACCCGTTATAGGCTACAAACTTAATGGCCAGAATTATCTTTAATGGTCACAATCTGTAATGATGTTCATTTACGGAAAAGGAAGAGATGATTACCTCACTGGAGTAGCAACCCCACCGAGCAAAGAAGATCCAAAATACAGAACATGGAATTTCGAGAACAATATGGTTGTTCTGGCTTATCAACTCAAAGACAAACGAAATAGGAGAAAATTTTCCACTGTATGCGAGTGCTAAGGAAATTTGGGACCCAGCCAACAAAGCATACTCTAGTTTTGAAAACTCATCTGAATTGTTCGCAGTTGAAAGTATTCTTCACGACCTATGCCAAGGAGATCTAACAGTAACTCAGTACTTCAACACACTCACATTGAATTGGTAGCAGTTAGACATGTTTGAAAAATATGATTGGAATTGTCTAGAAGATGGAATCAAATACCAGAATATCATCGAAAAGAAATGACTATAAGTTTTTGTTGGGTCTTAACAAGGATCTGGATGAAGTTCGAGGAAGAATTATGGGGCTAAAACTGCTACCTAATATTCAAGAAGCGTTTTCAAAAGTCTGCATGGAAGAGAGTCAAAAGAAAGTGACGATGGGACCATCAACTACTACTTACAATCTTGAAGCATCAGCACTCAAGGTTCAAGGACCCCAAAATCAAACTGGAGACAACAAACAAAAAAAGGGACGGCCTTGGTGCAATCATTATTGAAAGCCTGGTCACACTAAAGAAACTTGCTGGAAGATTCATGGAAAACCTGCTGATTAGAAGCCCTGACATCCATCCAACAACAGAGAAAAGTTGTGGACATCTTGCCTCCTATGGCGAGAACCACATACAGCCAGAACAGAATCTTTTCAGCAAAGAACAAATGGAGATTTTGCAGAAAATGTTCAACCAGCAACAACTCTCCAATACCTCGGTAATTGGAACCGGCTCTTGGCCTCTAAGGGCAATTTTTAAATACTGTTAGTGCAACAAGAGAGAAACTAAGCACTTGGATTGTGGATTCAGGAGCCTTTGATCACATGACTGGTGATGCAAAAATATTTAATACTTATGGTCCCTGTCATGGAAATTTTTCTGTCAAAATAGCAGATGGGTCTCTCTCAAGAGTAACGGGAACAGGTTTCGTGATTTTATCAAAGCACCTCACCCTAAATGCCGTCCTACTTGTCCCAAATTTAGATTGTAATTTACTTTCTATTAGCGAACTCATTCTACCAAGTTCTTCCCAAACTTGTGTGAATTTCAGGACTTGAATTCGGAGAAGACGATTGGCAATGCTGAGATGTGCTTAGGGCTCTATATTCTCAAGAGTGGTGAGCTTCCGAAACGACAAACTCACAAGGCAGATTTGAACAGGACAAACCATCAACCTACAAAAATTTCTTTTTCTACTTCTCTGTTCAATAATGATCGTGCAGTTATGTTATGGCATTATTGACTAGGTCACCCAAATTTCTTGTATCTTCAAAAGCTTATTCCTTCATTATTCAGCAATAAAAGTCCAAAAGATTTTCAGTATGAAATTTGTTAATTCACTAAACATGCCCGCAACTCTTATTCAACCTTATAAAAAATCCCATCCATTCTCAATGATCCATATAGTGATATCTGGATACCTTCACGTATAAAAAATATTACCAGGACTCACTGGTTTATTTTATTCGTAGATGATCACACCAGGATCACTTGGGTGTTTCTCATGAAAGAAAAATCAGAGGTTGGGCAAACTTCAAGAATTTCAACACTATGATTCAAACCCAATTTCATACCAAAGTCTAATCTTTAGGACTGATAATGCAAAGGAATATGTCCGACACTCTCTCGGAGACTACCTACAAAGTCAAGGCATGACACATCAGAGTTCATGTGTCAATACTCTTCAAAAAAATGGAGGAGCAAAAAGGAAAAATAGACACATTCTAGAGATTGCTAGATCCCAAATGTTTTCCACACGTCCCAAAACACTTTTGGGGGAAAGCCATTCTCGCAGCCACCTATCTCATAAATCGAATGCCCTCTCGTGTCTTGAACTTCCAAATATCTTGTCAACTCCTCCTTCACTTCTATCCCAACACTCAAATCATCTCAACAATACCTCTTAAAAAGTATTTGGGTGCTTTGTATTTGTCCATGTCCACCACCAACACCGAAGCAATCTAGACCCCAAAGCACTCAAGTGTATATTCCTTGGTTACTCTCCAAGCCAAAAGGGGTACAAATGCAATTCTCTAGAAATAAAAAGATTTAACAAATTCATGGATGTCACTTTCTTTGAACATCAACCTTACTACCCCAAATTTGATTTACCAGCTTTGGGATATTGATACCACAACAATCACCATCAATCCAAATACTCAAGTCACCATCAACCCTAATACTCAAGTCACAATTTCTTCTATTCCTTCTATCTCATCCGCTCCTACTCCAACTCACAATCACCAAACCGAATCTGAAAATCTACCACATCCTTCAACTCTTGCTTAATGTTCAAAACCTGCAGTCGATGGTGAGCTCATTGTATATTCTCGAAAGAAGAAGACTCGAGAGGATTTAGAACAAGAAGCACATCTCGAGCAAAGCCAAGAATCTGACTTGAATGCAAGAATGAAACCTCACCAGGTAACACTAGCTCTGAGTCCATTGCTAATGATCTTGATTGTCCCATTTCTTTAAGGAAAGGCGTGAGGTCATGTATTAGTTATCCTATCTAGAACTTTGTTTCTTATGAAGGGTTGTCTCCTAGCTGTCAAACATTTGTGGCAAACTTGAACAAAGTACAGGTTCCTAAATCCATCCAAGAAGCTATGTTAATTCCAGAATGGAAGATTGTAGTATGTGAAGAAATGCAGGCCCTAATGAAAAATGGAACCTGGGAGATTTCAGAGCTGCCAAATGGGAAACAACTAGTAGGTTGTGAATGGATATTCACTATCAAATACAAGGCCGATGGAAGTGTGGATAGATTTAAAACACGATTGGTTGCAAAAGGGTTCGCTTAGTCCTATAGCATTGACTATCAAGAGATGTTTGCTCTAGTTGCCAAACTCATCACTATTCAAGTTTTAATCTCATTGTTTGCCAATCTTGATTGGTCACTTCACCAACTTGATGTCAAGAATGCTTTCCTCAATGGAGACCTTACAGAAGAAGTTTACATGGACATTCCTCCTGGATTTGAAACTCAGGCAAAGATGAATGAAGTATGCAAACTCAAGAAATCTCTTTATGATCTGAAGCAATCCTCAAGAGCTTGGTTTGATAGGTTCAATAGAACAATAAAGAAGTATGGGTATTCCTAATGTCAAGCAGATCACACTTTATTTATCAAACATTCAGTCGAAGGAAAATTATTAATTCTCATTGTGTACGTAGATGATATCATCTTAATAGGTGATTATGAAGATGAATTGGTCAAGCTCAAACTCTTACTCGCCACGAAACAAAAGATCTTGTGAGCATAAAATATTTTCTTGGAATGGAAGTAGCTTGGTCAAGAAAGGGAATTTTAGGTGTCACAATGGAAGTATGTTCTAGAGCTTCTTAAAGAAACTGGAACGCTTGGGTGTAAACTAGCTGAGACACCCATAGACTCAAGTACTAAGCTTGTAACAAATAAAGACAGTGTTCTAGTAGACAAAGGCAGATATCAAAGACTTGTTGGGAAGTTGATTTCTCTCTCACACACTAGACCAGATATTGGGTTCTCAGTTAGTGTAGTAAGTCAATTCATGAATAATCCAACCGAAGAACATATGGAAGCTGTCAACAAGATATTGAGGTATCTCGAAATGACACTTGGTAAACTCTTATACTTCAAGAAAACTACAAGGAAAGATATTGAGGTGTCATTAATGCTAACTGGGTTGGAATGATTGATTGAAGATCAACATCCGGTTATTGTACGTATGTGTGGGGAAATCTAGTAATATGGTGAAGTAAGTGGCAACCAGTAGTTTCTCGAAGTAGCACAAAAGCGGAGTTTAGAGTTATGGCACTTGGAATTTGTGAGGGAATATAGCTGAAAAGACTAATGAAGGAACTTGAAATCATAACTTCTAAACCAATGAAAATATTTTGTGATAATCAGTCTGCTATTAACATTGTAAAGAATCCAGTGCATTATGCTAGGACAAAACATGTGGAGATAGATCATCATTTCATAAAGGAGAAGACAGAAAATGAGACAGTTAGTGTGCTATATACTCTGACAAGCCAGCAAATAGCAGATTTCTCCCTAAAGCTCTACTAAGGAAGAATTTTGAAGATTTGAGTATCAAGCTTGGCTGAATCAACATATACGCCTAGTTTGAGGGAGAGTGTGGATATTCTAGAGTCTTTGATTTGTAGGGATTCCATCAATTAGAATTATTGATTAATTTGTTTTCTATTTTTTTAGTTTCCTTATTTTATGAAGATTGATTTTGTTACCTAGAATAAGGGAAGAGCTTATCTCTTTCTTCATTATAAATAGGTTGTACATTTGATCATTGAAAAATAAGAAAAATATTTTTTTCCTTCTCAAAATTCAACAGTATCTAACTTAGATGGCTAAGAAATCCACTTATTCAAAAAGGTAAATGTACCAGATGAGAATCCTAAGGCCTATGAGAATCCTGAGGTAGGCCTTCTCGAATAGGGTTTCCAAATAGTCCCTTCTTTGAAGAGGTATATCAACAGTGAAGATCATTCAATGCGTGACAACGATGATGACTCCATTTCATTCCGGCTGATCATGGAGGCATTTGCATCGTGGAGAGACTATTTGGGTTCATTAGTCATTTGGAGTTGCTTGGCGAGGAGATTCCATGGGCGTCACAATAGCCTAGCCACAATGGGGAATCTTCTATCAGTTCAATAGTCTGATGGGTGGTTGGAGAACTGCAGTGGCCTGGCTTCTTAGGGCCAGGGGCCAGTGGGTGGTTGAGCTCTGTTCAGTCACATCCAGAAGGAGATCAATTCTAAGAATTCTTAAAGCAGTGGAAAGAAAAGGTTGGGAAGAAGTTGGGCTCATTCTCATTGAATATGATCCGGGAGGTAGTAAAGCTGGAACTTCATACCTCCAAGATGCAGTAGCACCTCAATGGCCGAAGTTCAACCTCAAGACAGGGACGATGAAGGAAAATGATAGCTAGGATCTTGAATCATCAAGGGTGGAACAATTGGACCAGGATTGAGCCCTTAATCATTGCCTAGTAGGGAGGATAGGCCTTGAAGAGGATTACGACAACGGAAGGGGACAAAGTTGCAGGGTGAGCCAATGTCACCTGAAAGGTACCTGAGTACTGATTGTTTCTTATTCATCTTCCTGTTGTAGGAGCTGGTAGTGGTAGTTAGGCAACAATTGCATCATTTCAAAGGAAGATTGATTTTGTTAAATTGGTGGGAACCATGGGGGAATTGTGTCAGGGATGGATTGGAGATGGAGGAGGTCTAGGTTTGAGTTGTTGGTCTACCGATTTATATATATATATATATTTTCTTTTTTGGGGTGCGGAGGGGAGGACAATTTCCTCAGAGGAATTGGGGAGCTTTATGTTGGGTTCATCGGTGTCAATGAGGACACGAAGGCATAGAACCATCTATGATGGGCCACAATCAAGAGCAAGGGAATTGGTTTTGGTACCCAATGATGGTGAAGGTTGGCTTCAGGAGATTTTGAGTACAATATTATGTGGCTGGAAAGGAGGGCTATCGTCTTTACTTGCCAGAAAAAGAGGGAGTTTCAGATGGCATCGTATAGAACAGGGGTGCATGAATTTCAAACCCGGACCTTGTGGGAGGAATCCCTCTGGCAAAGGTATAGTAAGTTTCATTCAGAGACAAACGTGTGGCCCATCCCACATGATTGACTGGAATGTTCCAGATTTTCAAATTCCTTTTGTACATGAATTGGGTCAGTCTTCCATGGATCAGCCCCAATATGTGTGGATATTAACTTGGAGCCAAAGCTGCTGCACAGACTGAACTTGGGTTGAGAGAGCAAAATGGGCTAAAGACTTTAAATGATCTGTAAGCCCAATCATATTTGAAGCCAATAATGGACTTTTCAATAAATATGAGGCCCTTACTGTAATAGAGGCCAAGGAACAAGCCCAAACAACTTTCCATTAGGCCCAGCCTACTCCAGTCTAGATTCTGCCTCTAGAAAGAAAGAACGCTACCCACAGCATATATTGCTCCTCAAGCCCAGACCCAATTGCCCCTCTTCCCTATCTACATACGTCTATTGTGAAATGTGGATGCCTAAGGCTTCATTTGGTTTATTTTTCTATTTTTTGTTTTCAGTTTTTATTTTATATTTTTTATTTTGAGCCCATTTTTCATTTTGAGCTTTTGAAAACAAGAAAAACAGTTTAAAACGCATTTGGTCACTTGAGTTTTCAAATTTTGTTTTAGAAAACAGAAAATGGGTTTACACATAAAATGAAAAATGGCAAAAAATCATTTTGAGTATTTTTAACTC
>JAVXUM010000004.1:13167605-13178951 GCA_035590655.1 Pouteria glomerata
ACATTATTTGTGGGAGAAAAAGAAATGAGAGAAACTTTGCAAGACATGAGACCTTTATAACTTCTCATGTATAAAGAGTCTTTATTTTCTAATTCTGACTTTGATTCTAGTTTTCCTAGTGCTGTTATTTTTCTTTTGCAGGAATACAAAGATGTTTTCCTTGATGAGATGTCAACCAGTTTGCCACTATTGAGAGGGATTGAGACATTTTTTAGACATCTTAAGGATCACGAGAAGTTGAACAAAAGGCATGCTAGGCAGATAGAGTTCATTGAGTCCTTTCCATATGTGGCGCAATACAAACAAGGTAAAGAAACATTATGGCTGATGCACTATCAAGAAGGTATAATCTCATTAACACACTTGATTCTAAATTGCTTGCTTTTGAATATGTTAAGGAATTATGTGAGCATGAATCTAATTTTATACAAGTGTATGATGCATGTGAACACATTACATTCCAAAAATACTTCAGGCATGATGGATATTTGTTTAGGAAAAATAAATTGTGTGCGCCTGAAAGTTCCTTGCATGGTTTGCTTACACATGAAAATCATTGTGTTGGTCTTATGGGGCATTTTGGGGCTGCTAATACTCTTGACATACTTAAGGAATATTTCTTTTGGTCCTACATGAAAAGTGATGTTAAGAAATTTTGTGCCAAATGTGAGACTTGCAAAAGAGCAAAGTCTAAGGTGATACCTCATGGGCTATATACACCATTACCTACACCTAAACCTCCTTGGGTTAATTTGTCTATGAACTTTACTTTAGGACTGCCTTGTGAGCATATTGTATCTCTTGATGGTAAAAGTAAGGCAGAATTTGTGAAAAAAAATGCATGAACAAGCTAAGTTACGCATTGAAAAGAAAAATAAATCATATGTATCATTTGCTAAAAAAGGCCAAAAGGCAATTATGTTTGAACTAGGTGACTTATTTTGGGTGCACTTGAGGAAGGAAAGGTTTCCTACACAAAGGAAATCAAAGTTGCAACCTCGAGGAGATGGACCTTTCAAAGTCTTGGAACGCATTAATAATAATGCCTACAAGATTGAATTACCAAGTGAGTATGGTATGAGCAATACTTCCCATGTTACTGATCTTTCTCCTTATTTTGGTGTAGGACTGAATTCAAGGTCGAATTCTTTTCAAGAGGGAGAGGATGATGAAAAAGCTTCATCACTACCTAGCTATCGAGGACCCATTAGAAGAACCAAGGCAAGGGAACTCCAAAGTTTAATCATGGAAGCATTTGACCAGGGTGACAACAAGAGCACGATGGGTAATTTTGAAGAGTCCAAGTGCATGGTTCTTTGCCAAGTGGACATGATGAATCTACCAAGTAGAAAATGGTTCTATGCTAAGTGGATATGGGGAATCTACCAAGTAGAGAAGGACCTTGGGCGCCCGCCTAAGAAGAAGCTTGGGCGCATGAGATCTTAGGCGCCCGACTATGTCATACCTTGGGCGTCCACCGAGATTGCATTTTGCCAGTGACTCTCAGAACTTTTGTCGAACACTTGCCTACAAAGAACTTGGGCGCACACCAGCTTTTTTTGTTGGGCGCCCGCGCCTTTTTATTTAGCAATTTTATGATATAATTTAAAGGAATCAAATTGCAATTATACCCTTACGTTTTGTAAGCCTATAAATAGGCATTAGTCTTACATCATAGGAAAATTTTGAAACCCTGAGAATTCCTTTGTGAGGAATTGAATTTTTTTTTCATTGTTTTTTTGAAAGAATATGGATTTAAACAATCTAGCCACTTGTCTATTTTATATTTGATAATCAAGTTGCCTTAGAACGTGTTTCTATTGATATTTGGTTCCTTGGCTTCCTTATTTATTTTTGATTGGTACTTCTTTACAGGTTGGGGTTATGTTGGTTAAGGGAATAACTTGACCTTGTTGATGATGTGGGGTTAAGATCCTTCGTCAATTTCAGTCTCACCTTTGCGCACATATAGAGAGACACATACATATAAATATATATATATGAGTACGTGTACTTACTTCGTGAATTGGATTGTGGGAGGTGCTTTTTCGCAAGGTGACTGTTTCACCTTTCACTATTCCACGGACTGATACGTGTACCGAATGCTCATATGGGAAAGTTGACTTCTGCGTCTGGAACCTGTGAAGTGGTTTTGCTCGCTTTCGTCTTTCAGAACGCCTGCTTTCCGTTAATAACATTCCACACTCATTTTGTGACACTTAACGGAATCATTCAACCATCTCCAATGGAAGCAAAGACGATAATAAAAGAAATATTTAATATAATGGTGGATATGAAATATTGGGTGTTTGGAGAGTTTTTGGGGCTATTGCAAGTTTTTTGACTATTAGCGAGGAAATCTATTTCCTTACCTATATTTCATTATTAGTAAGAAATTAAATTTTCTTGTCAATAGTATAAAAAAGATACTTGATTATTAGTGAGGAAGTCGATATTTCCTTGTTTATATCTTGCAATTAGCAAGAAAATCAAATTTCCTCCTTTATAGAATAAAAAATTTGCTTGACTATTAGTAAGGAAGACATATTTCCTTACCTATATTTCTTTTTTATCCTATGTTTTGGACATTATAGTGAGAGGAAATATTTTTTCGTAAAAATTTTTCAAACTAGTTACGAGGGAATATTTTTTTTCTCGCCTAAAATTACTATTAGCGAGAAAATAAGTTTTCTCGTAAAATTTTTTTCGCCTATACTCCATTTTCTTGTAGTGTGGGTGGACCCATTTGTAATTCACCAATAAATCCTTGTATTTCACTTTATTTTTTCAAGTTTATAAGAATTGAATTTTTATATAAAAGTAGCATACAAAATATGATATTAAAAGAATGAGAATAATTGTGCAATTTTATTTAATAAAAATATAAATTACAATATAAGATCTATTTATGGAGTCCAAATAATTTTACCCTCTATTTAATTTGATTATTTTTTTTTAATTTCTATGAATATCTTAATTTGCTCCTCCACTTCTCATTCACTAGGTTCCTTAATTGTATGGGATTCTTGAAATTAACGGAAAGGACAATCTTAAAATGCCACTAAATTCACTGATGGTTACTGCTCGACTGACATGGGTGTCTGATTTGTCAAAACTAATTAAAATTTATCACTTTTTATTAATTTTTTTTTTACTTTTTTTTTTTAATGAAATTTTCTGACATCTTATTTCTACGTCAAATTTTTGTATTTTTATTATACTTTTTGATCAATCAAACACTCTCATAATTAAAGAAGAGAGACTAACATCGATTGAGCTCGGTGATAATCAATTGTTGGATTAAACTTTTTTGCATTAGAAATATATAAATATATTTGAACCGTTGAATTTTAATTCAAGGCCTACAACTCGGTGGTGATTAATCTAACTACTCCCTGAATAATGTATAATTAAGGTTTCAGATGTTGAGTTATTAATTGGACAAAAATCTTACAACTCGCAAGGCCTTTATTAATTCTGTTAATTGAATTAATTGACATTGGTGTCCGGGTTTATCTATATATATATATATATGTGTGTGTGTGTGACAAAGAAAAATAATATTTGATGAAAAAAAATTATTACAATTATAAAAATGATGTAGCAATAGTAATTTTATAATTACAAAATATTGGTGCATGGATTTATTATTATTTTAAGATAATTATAACATATATAATTCATTGTTTAGAATTGCAATTCACAGGTTCGTTATATCATTTTGGCTGATATTCCTAGTAAAATATTTTTAGTGGCATATTGCTTCACCTTTTTACAAATAATAATACATAGGTAATGCAGAATTATGGTTACTAATGAGAGTAATTACAAGAAGTTAACTAAAACTGTCTGGGATTGAATTGCAACATGGAAGCATGCGCATTAATCATCGACTGCTTTTGCATTTATCTTGCGATGGGAACAAACTCCACACACACGTACATATATATGAAGCATCAATTATTTTTGCACTTGCCATGGGATAGGAGCAGATTATATATATAATCATGCAATCAATTTTCTTTTCATTTTTTTTTTTTTTCATTTCCTTACAATTACATGTTTGGATAATGGATTTATCGAGGGAAAAGGAAAGAAGGGAAAATGAATTTAATATTACTTCTGGCTACGGTAGAAAATGAAGGGAAAAGTATAAAATTTGATAAATGAAAAAATATATATATAATTAAGTTATTGAGAAATTCCTTTCATTTTATTCTATTTCCTGACCCAGCCAAATAAGAACATATTGGGATGCTCTCTCTCTCTTTCCTTTTCCCTTATCCTTATTTTGAGCTGTGCTTGGTTATTATCCTGCTTGGAGGCTGCTGGCTCCAAAATATTGTAATGCTAAATTTCCTTTATGAAGTGTTTTTGTTGTCTCCTCATTTTCAACTCGAAACAATTACTCCACTCAGACCTACTAAATTTTTACTCTGCATCTTTTCTTCAGGTTTTGGAGATTGAGGTAGAACCAAAATTGTTGCAGCCTACATTTGTTTTAGACTATTCTATTGAGATTTCTCCTCTGCCCAAACCACAGAGAAGGTCTAAAAGATTTTCCAAGGAGTAGTTTGGCTCCTTAATAATTGCCATGTGTACACAATGCATTATTAACTTGACTGCACCATAGTATCCAAATTTTCTTGAAACTACTACTGTAAGCAGAGTAGATTTAAGGTGAGTGGGATGATCTAAAACTTTTGAACTTTCTATTTGCTCTGTTTATTATATGTTCAAAGCCAGAGTTGCTGGTGTGCTTGTAATCCAAATTGTTGATCTGGTTGAAGGTTCGAATGATTCAAAGTTGCACCTGTGAAAAGATTGGAATAAAAGTTGAAGTTAGGTTTAAGGGCTCTTAATCTTTCGCCCAACTTTGAAGAATTTTGTTCATCTTTCTTGCCAATTGCCAACTTTGCTATCTCATTCCTTGGAAATGTGTAATCATCTGAGGGCAATAAGTGTGTGGTTGCACCACCAAAAAAAAGAAAAAGTGTAACTTTTAAGAATTTTTAGCAATTTTTAATAATTGAAACTTTTTGTTAGGTGAAATGCCATTGGAGAATTGGCTACCCTCAATCTATAAAGATGTTCAGCTCCATCGGCCACCGTTTAATTCACATCTTGTGTGTTGGCTTCCCTCCCTTCCCCTGGGAAAACCATTAAAAAAATAAATAAAGAAATAAAATGAATTTTAGAATAATTGTAGGTGTAGGAGTGAACTTCTGTTTGTTACTAGTTGGTGAATTGCATAATGTTGATTCAAATAGTTCATGCTAAGCTATTTCAAATCCTGCAGAAACAACACTCACTCTTTTCTTGAATGATCCATTGTATTCTTCTATTAATGAATAGCTTGCCGCATAATTTGTATTACATTAAAAGCCCTTGGCTTGGGGGGTAAATTTATTTGCTCAGAATGCATGTATTATTTTGGTTTGGTATTCTTAGCAGTTGCATAATTTGTATTGAATGAGATCATTTTCTTGTGACGTTTGTGAAATAGGCTACTGGATATTCTTAACAGGTAAGATTAGCATGTTCTAATTTTAGTTTTTCCGTGACATGTCAGCAATCGAACCAATCAAACCCAGCATAAAACCATTTATGATGGTGTGCTTTATACAAGATTTAAATTACTTTTCTCAAAGCTGCTGCTGCTTTTTTTTTTCTTTTTTAAAATGTACTATCTTCAATGTTGTTCTATTTTTGTAGGAAGTGAGGTTTGTTTCTCAACTCTCATTCTAGTGCTCTCGTTGTATGTTTTGCTTTATTTATTTATTTTTTTAATTTTTATTAACTGGTGATCTATTGCATGTGTTCTCTCATTCAAATTTTGAGTTCATATTTTGCACATTGATTGAGTGATACCTACAAAAAACAAAATGAGGTTTAAGGGGTGATTTTTGCAATTTCCAACAAGTAAGGCTTGAAATTGTAAATAAGTTCAATTGAAACCCTAAAATTAGGGAGATATGAAGAGAAACATAGTGAGCAGTGAAATTTTATTATCCAAGAGCTCTTCTTCAAATAGAAAGTACAACCCCATTATATAAACTAACTAATGAGTTCATGATGAACCACATAGGAACATGGAAATCTTCAACTGATAAAGTTATAATGGTTTACATGTGACCATCGCGATGACTAGTGACAAGTTGCATGCTTGTTGGCCCCTCAATAAAAGTTTTTGAGGTTACCTTACAAGTTACCACTAACAAAACTTGCAAAAATACACCTATGGATGGAGTCCTATATTTCACTAGAAACTTAAATCTAGAAAATTAAAACCATAGATTGTCTATAAATACTTTGTCAATTTTGAGGAAAATGCTTTTACCAGCTAGCATAGAACTCAACTAAGACAGGAGTTTCACTATTCAGAATCAATTTGTCCCATGACTTCCATGTAACCACTGCAGCTGCACAATCCAAAAACAACATGGTTAGGAGAGAGCAGTTCAAGTTTTTTACATGGTCGTCGGTTTGCAGCACCGCATAACAATCAAAAACAGGACAGGCTTGCACAAAAAAATTCCTAGGTTTTTTTACTAAAGATTATTAGACAATAATATCATTATTTAGAATAATGAATAATGTGCAATTTTTTTAATTATGCAGTTTTTTTTTTTTATATTGTGCAGTTTTTTAATTGTGCAGTTTCTTTTATATTGTGCAATATTTTTTAATTGCACATTTTTTTATATTGTGAATTTTTTCGATGGTTATAATGTGCGATTTTCTGCAATACTTTTTGTGCAGTTTTTTTTAATTTCGTGCAGATTTTTCTTTTATTTTTTGTGCAGTTTGTTTTTTAATTCTACGCTGATTGTTTTGTATTTTTTGTGCTATTTTTTTATTCTGTGCTATTTTTTTTTTTTTTTGCTGTAGTTTTATGTGCTTTAGTTGATTATAAATTATTAGATTATGTTTTATTTTTAACTTTTTGTTTAAGAGATGCAAATTTGTTTCATTTGTTAGTGAGACTTGAACCAGAGTAGTACTTATGGACTGTGACTAGTATTACTCTGCTGTTGCTGCCAATATTTTGTTTCGTGGTCTACTGGATCCTGGTTCTTATAATATTGCCTCTCGTGCACTGCTGAGCTGAGTCCTTTGTTGTTCTTTTGGTGTGGATTGGATCAAATTGTAGCTGCTAAAGCAGGGTTGTCCATTATTTTACTGAAATGTGGATCCCTTACAGCTGTAAATAACATGTGGGCTGGAAGAGAAGCCTTTTTTTCCTTTAGTTTTCCATTGCTGTTTGCTGATTGTTGTTGATTCATTACTGCTGCTCTGCTAGCATTTAGTTTTCATAATTAAATATTTTATTGAGAACAAAAATAAGGCCCTATCGCTCCTAATGGTTGTAGAGTGGTTCTTATTTATTGAGAATAGAAACTAATGGTGTATCACTTGCAAGTCTATTGTAGCCTGCTAGTGCAAGGAAGTCAAATATTGGAATTAAAGGGTATAATGAAAAGCAACTGAAATTTAATATTGTATTGTCGTTAAATTAGAGCTAAACAATTTAATAAAGTACGCATAACATTTAAATATTTACAATGCAGAAAGTGAGCAAAAGAAACATAGCAAATAGATCTAAGCTAGTGACCAAGCATACTTGTGGTACAAGGTCTTTTGCTGAAGTTGAGGAGTCAAACGATAAATTTTTATCTTAATTTTTTATGAATTTATTAAATATAGTTAGAATTTTTAATTATATATTATTATCTGAACTTAATAATGATTTACTATTCACATGATTAATTTTTTTTTTTTTAAGAGAGAACCAGTCACTAGAGATAAAGCACCACCAGATGAAGTTTGGCTACTCCAACATACTAAGAAAGATAAAGAAGAAAATTTGCAATGGTCTGATCCTAAATCTAGAGAAGTTCATGTAAGAATAAATGAATAATATTACACTTAACTTAATTTTATGTCTAATGTTACATTTTGATATTGTTGATTTAACTTTATGGTAATTATAATATAGGAAAAACTTCATGATCTTGTCACACAACAACCAAAAGACCAAGAATCTTAGTTGACCTGTGACGAGATGTTGTTGCAAGTTCTTGGTGAAAAGCTTGGTTATTTTCGTGGAAAAGGTGCCAAAAAAAAAAAATACCAAGTAAGAGGGGGAGGTTTCAAGAGAATATGTAAGAAGAAGGACAAAGGAGTGTGGAGTCAGCTAAGGAGAAGATAATTGCTGACATACGTGCTGATGTTGAAAATATTAAAGAGGAGATGAGAGCTAATATTAACAAGGATATACGTGCTGAGCTTATAGTAGAACTTAAACCGTAGGTAGAAAAACAACTCAAGGCAGATATTCGAGCTTAAATGCAAAGTGAATTCCATGTAATGTTTCAAGAACAAATGGTAGCCTTTTTTTAGCTCCATGTCCCAATCAAGACCATCACATTAAGTAGACTCAGATAGGGTAAGAGTTAAGTCTACTTTTCTGTTTTATAATTTGAAAAATTATAATTTCACTTATGTTAGAATTGAGCATGCTTAATATAAAACATTCTGGATACTTACTTTTTTTGTGAATGTTAATTTTTTTTTTTTTACAGGATATTTGATGATATTGACGGTTCAGAGCTGCTTTTGGCAATTTTAGGATATTTACATACAATTCATTTTATTATGGCTTAATCATTAATTGTAGTGCACTAGAGACAAGTATTATTGGAGTACTGTCAAATTTTTTTATTGGATATTATTATGACAAATTTATAGATTGGAGACTTTTAAATTTTGATATAACATATGCATTTTATTTATTTAATTTCTTTGTTGAAAGTTTTTTTTTTTTTTTGTAAGTTTGTTGAAAGTTATTTGTTACCTATAAGTAACTTTAAACCCAAGAATTTTAAATTATGAAATTTAAATGTAAAAGTATAAATTAATTATGGTGACGCGTAAAGAAACTTGTCATCAAAAAAAATAAATAGATAAAGTGACGATAAAATAATTGTCACAACATCTTGTATTTGTTACACACAAAGCAGATTACTTATGACGGAAAAAATTATCACTAGATGTTGTTGTTGTGACAAAGAAACTATTTGTCACAGTTATGTACTTTTTGTGACATCCAATTGGATTGTCACTGCCTATAATTTTTGTGACAACGAAATCATCCGTCATTGTTATGTTATTTAGTGACAAGATATAATAATGTCACTACTATTGTTTTTTGTGACAATGTAATCACCCGTAACTGTTACACATTTTCAGTGACAAGATATATTGTCATTATAAAAGAAATTTTTTTAATTTTAAAAAAAATAGAAAAAATTAATAGTGACAACTTTATAAGATTCTGTGACAAGATTTCATGTTACTAAATATATCAATTAGTGACAGGTTTAGTCGTTACAAAAAGTAATTCTTTTGTGACAATAGACAGTTGTCACTGAAAAATAAGTTTTAGTGACAATAACAAATTGTCGTCATAATAGGTTTCAGCAACGGGACTATAAGCGACAACATTTAGTCGTCACTAAAAGGTTTTTGTGACAAATGTCTTACTTTCAATAACAACTTTTGTTGTTACTATAAGCACATTTTCTTGTAGTGGAAGTTGTTTCCATGATTTATGGTAGTGTAATGTTATTTGGATGATTTATGGTGGTTTGAAGTTGTTTTGATGACTTATGGTGATTTGCTAATGTTTTGGATGAATTAGGGTTTTTAGAGAGGGCTGATTAGCAAGTTTGGAAAACTGTTGTTTTGATGCCCTAAGCACCTAGAATTTAACCTCATTAGGTCTCATATAGAAATCTGATAATTTTGAGGTTAGAAAACAGGTTTGGATGCCCTTTTAACCATAGAAAGCTTGTGGAAATAGGCATGGAAATTGGCTAGTTATTGCACTCACTATTTACATTTTTATGGCACTTTAAAGTGAACACAAAAGCATGCAGGAAATCTGAAATTTTTTGCACTTTAACCTTGTCTTAAATCAGTATTTTATCATGTTTAAAGTGATGTATTTAAGTTGAAAATTGCTTGGTTAGAGTGGTGTTGTGTTACAACATTGCTATGTGGTTGTAACTACTTAAAATGAGCAAAAGAGAACCCAAAATGCTAAAAAATTCTACAAACTACCCCTTTGTCAAATTTGAATTTTTGCATGTTTAAAGTGAAGTAGGTGAGCTAGAGAGTGTGTGGTTAAATGGACGTAGTGTGATTAGCTTACCCGATACACTTACGTGGCAAATTTGAGTCAATGTGGTTGATGTATGACTTATATGTAATCTAACTAAATGAACTTTCATTAATGGAGAAGAAATGAATAACGTGATTGTATGGCCGGGGGTAGTGGGGTACAGAAAATAAGAAGGGTCTTGAGATATCCTCGGATTGAGAGTTCCAGAACCTGCGTAGGGTTGGTTTTCTTGCTAGTTGGTTAATAGCCTACAAAATGATTCATATACTGCGGTGTATCGTCGCCCTGAGCTGCGATCTTAAAGAATGATTAAGTTATGTATCCCGATTCATTATGACGTATCGTCACCCTGGACTGCGATCCTAAAGCATGATTCATTAGGTACTCAATCCTTGATAATTGTGTGACAGCTTATTGTGAAATAAATAATAAATTCGTAATCTCGAAAGAAACGAGGAATGAATAAACGTAATGACAAAATAATATGAAAGAATCAAATATTAAATATTGTGAATATGAAACTCAAGATATTGCCTGTTGTTAATACCTTGTGAGCTTTGATTTATTTACTTATTCTTGGTAAGTATTCTTTGTATATTGTACATGCTCATCACTTGCATCACATTTATATTATGGTGAGTAGCGTTAGCACATGACGTCCATGCTCACATCCCTATAAATGTTATTGCAGGACCCACATAAGAGGACCAAGTGTGCCCTAAAGCAGAGTTAGAGGACATATTTGACATCCCGGGGCTCTGGCTAGCTTACATTTTGTACTTTCATGGACATACTTTTGACAAGAATTGAGTTAGCAATTACACTTTCTGTCCCAGACTTCCAATGCAATTTTGACATTGAAGACGAGTGATTCATGCTTCGACTAAAACATAAAAGTTGTAACCTTTTAAGTCTTCTTTCCAACTGAAAATGAATCTTGTCAATCGGAGTTCAGACCAAAAAGTTATGACTAGAACATCATAGGGTGTTCTATAAAACTTTGTTCCACAAGTCTTCGACTATTTCAAGCTTAGGACCACCTTTTGTTTTTGCTACAAATCATCGAAATTCTATCTTTCTTACTGTATTTAAGAAATTAACTCACATAAGTAATAAAATAACAAAAGTAAAAGAATTTATTAAAATAATGCATCATTCTA
>JAVXUM010000004.1:13186109-13211120 GCA_035590655.1 Pouteria glomerata
CCCCCCGCAAACTAACTAAGCTTTTGACAAGCTGCTCGCAAACAAACTAGCAAACAGCCCACTTATGTTCATTTGATAAGGAAAATAAATAAACTTGAATATATTTTTCAAGCTCAATAAATAAATAAGTCAAACTCAAACAGGGTGTTTGCTTAATAAGGCTTACGAATAAACTAGTTTATCGTTCGTGAACATATTCGTTTATATCTAATGAGTATAATCATTCAAGTGTTCGTGAACAAATTTATAATTAGATTAACTAATATTGATTATAAAGTTTTAATAACTTAGCTTTTCTGGTTAATAATTTAGATAAGTTATAAGTTTTGTTTATTATGTTAGAAAAGTTTATTTGTTTCTTTATTAAAAAAAAACTTATTCGTTTGTTTGTTAAGTTTATTCAGTAACATGCTCGTAAACATGCTCGATTTCAAGCTCGCCAGCATGCTTGACTCATGCTAAAGTTCAAGCTTGTTAATAAACCTATCAAACAAGCTTGAACAAAGAAATTTCGAGCCTGTTCAAAGATCAACTCAAACTCAAACTCACCAATAAGCTTACCAAACAAACATGAACATACTGATAGCTCCACGTGGCTCGTTTGTAGCCCTAGGAAAGGGAGAAAATTTTATCACAATGTTTGCACCATATATTTGTGCTGATGAGGTACAATAAAGCACAATTAAATGGAGACACATTAATGCTTACAATCCCCAATCCACAAGGGTGGTTGAATTTAAAATTTTAAAATTTTGGATTTCCCTAACATTTTTTTTGTCACTAAGATTATCAGATGCACTTTCCTATATTTGTCAGCTTGTTGAACCAATTAGACAAAATTGAGCAGTACAACCATTGTAGCCAACATTTTCTCAGGGAACAGGTTGTGAGTGGTTAGCAGCCTTAACCATAGTTACGAATAGTGTAGTTATTGTACTGTTTTTCCTATTTGTATGGTATGTGCTGACAGTAGTGTTAAGGTGTACCATCCTTGATTTATCAGCATAAATTTTAAATATTAATAAAAGATATTTATATTTAAACTAATCAAAATTTTACTTCATCACTCAAGGATTAATTGAAGTACACACAAGTTAGCAAGGCCACCCTCAGCTTGTTCCATTTTGCTTTAAGTTTTTTGGTACCCTTTTTCTTCAGTATAACTTATTTTACATACACACACATAACTGATTTGAAATTTTCTGAGGAGTTACAACTGAGATCAAGAGGGGCTTTATGATTGCAATCAAGCTTTTGAGTGTAGTGTGCAATCTAACATTGGAAGAACTTGAATGCCCAAGATGTGTATGAAAATTTCTGCAACTTGACCTGAACACACAAGCATCACGAAGATGTGCTGGAATAGTGTAGTTATTTCGCCGAAACAGAATTAGTGAACCTGCCAGTACAGTGCGAGATTAACACCTGGGGCCCAGCTTAACCATGTTGCACCTAACCCTGTGGAGTTAATCTATTTATCGAATTTATGAATGTGTTGTGGTTTTTCCACTACAAGAAATATTATATATTTTTTAGAGAAAAATAAGCCAATGTAAATGATAAAGTCGCCCTCCTCCCTAACAACTTGAGTTTTTAGGTGAGATGATGGTAACACTACATAGTATCTAGTAAAGGTCTGTGAGAAGAACATCTATAAATATGTGTTTTTGGCAATTATAATCTGGATTTTGGCCCCATGACTTGTAATAAGGACCATTGGATTAAAATTAAACGGTCTAGATACTTTCACATTCCTTTAAATTAAAATAATGTAAATGCATCTAAACCGTTAGATTAAAATCCAACAGTCCTAAATCAATATCAGCTACGTTGCCTCCCCCTTTTCTTATAATTTGTGGTAGTTATATCAGCATCATTGATTTGTAAGGATCTGATTTATAGGCATTCTATTTTTATTTGATTCCTACTTGCATCTATTGGATAGCATGTACAGAGAATTGTATTGCAATTAGAAGAAGATTTCTTCATACCTAATTTCTTTACATGGCATCAAAGCCCCTAAGCTCTCTGGAAATTCTTTTCTGCTTGCTAATTTCTGCTTGCTTGGCCTTCATTGTCAAGCATTTTTTACAGCCCTAATTGTTGTTGAAGTCTCATTCTCCAGAAATCAATGTCAACACTCATAGCTGACTTTGCGATCGCTATCAGATATTCTAGTTGGATTTGAGATCATCATTGAGTTCGCATCGTCTTCACGAATGTCGTCAAGTTCACAATCGGGTTCACAGTTGTCGTCAAGACCTCAATCATCTTCGTGATAGTCATTGAAGTTCGTAATCAACTTTGTGAACGTTGTCGAAGTTAGCAATCAAGCAATCACCTTCGTGAACGTCGTCAAAACCTCACAATTGTCTTTGCGATCATGGTCGAAGTTCACAATCGCTTTCGCGATCGTTGTTGAAATACCTAGCCAACTTCACAACCTGTAGTTGACTTCGCGATTGACATCAAAAACCCTAGCTACTTCCGTGATCTTCATCGATAGCCCCAGTCGACTTTACGATAGTCTCCATGTCAGAAATCATAAGCAATTCCAACATATAGGGTATGAAAGCAAAGCCTATTCCATCCACAAGGGATTTACAGAGCCTGCAGGCTGCATATAGGTTGAATGAAAAAAACTACCTTAAATTATCACAGGTGGTTCAAACTTTCTTGAAAGGGAAAGGCAAATTAAGTCACTTGACTGGTATAACACCCAAGCCAAGGGGCCCCAAATTTGATGCTTGGGATAAAAAGACTCTATGGTGATGTCCTGGCTATGAAATTCAATGCCACCTGAGATCAGCAATACATGGATGTTTCTAAGCACAGCCAAAGAAAGATGGGAGGCTATTGGACAAACTTATTCCAAGGTTTGTGTTGCTGCTCAAATCTATGAAATGAAGATTAAGATTTTTACAACCAAACAAGGAGAGCATACTATCACTGAGTATGCCAATCTCCTAAAAATTTTGTGGCAAGAGATGGATCATTATCAATGCATCCAATTGAAGTTCAGTGAAGATGCGGCCATGGTGAAAACGCTTGAAGAGAAAGCCATGATTTATATTTTTATTACAAGTCTGAATATGGAATTTGACCTGGTTAGAATACTAGCACTTGGGGAACAAGACTTGCCTTCAATGAATGAGACTGTTACCATAATCCAAGCAAAAAAAGAACATAGAGGAGTCATGGTTGAATCTCAGGCAATTGAAGCGTCATCTAAGGTCTCACAAGGTGCAAGGGGTAGGAATTCTAATCCTAATCAACAAACTATGAGCATGAATGAGTAGTCTAAAACCAAACGTAAGGATGACCTGTGGTGTACTCACTGTAAGAAGCCTCGTCACACAATAGAACACTATTGAAACTCTATGGAAAGCCACGGTTGTCCAATAAAAAATTGAACATGAAAAAAGGACAACAAAAGGGACGAGGGTAGGCTTATATGACTTGCACACAATCTGGAGAAGCAGACATGTCTCAGGAGCAAGGCGAATTCAATAAAAATGCAATAGACAAGTTGAGGAATTTTGTTGGGAACTTTGGAGAAATCTACTAATGTAGGCACCTGTTCCCAAGCACTCTCAGGTAAGTATCCTCCTTATGCTCTCAGTGTCTCAAGCACAATTTTTTCAAGTTCTTGGGTAATTGACTCGAGGGCCACAGACTCACTTCCTACACTTCTTGTCCTAATAATAAGAAAATAGCTACAGCGAACGGTACATTAATGACTGTTGATAGTCGAGGAAGTGTCTTAAGTAACCAAACCTTGAAACTTGACAATGTTCTTTATGTCCCAAAACTGTCCACCAACATTTTGTCCATACACAGGCTCAAAAGATTTGAATTGTAAGATGACTTTTTATTCCTCACATTGTATATTTCAAAACCAAGGTACGAGCAAGATGATTGGACGTGCTAAGAAGGGAGATGGACTTTACTCAAGAATCTAGTGAGCAAAATGGAACCAAGAATAATTTATCTTTGATATTATTTTCTAAATATTCCCTTTCCAATAAGACAAGATTTTGGCTTTACCTTCTTCATCTTGGACATCTTTCATTTGGAATTCTTAGTTATGTTTTTGCTATTTAAAGGAAATAGCTGAAAATCATTTTCATTGTGATAGTTGTGAACTTGAAAAGTATAAACATGCTCCTTTTCCCATTAGTAATGAAACAATGCATGTTCCTTATTTACTCATTCATAATGATATTTGGGGGCCGTCTACTGTTGCTAATGTATCTGGGGCTCATTGGTTTGTTTCTTTCTTTGATGATTGTACTCGTGTATCATAGATTTTTCTTCTCAAAAATAAGTCCAACATGAGTTCAGTTTTTCCTACTTTCCACAATATGATTAAAAACATTCAGGTCTAATAATGCTAAAGATTTTTTCAATCAAATCATGTCGCCATACTTTCTGAAAGAGGGAATAATCCATGAGTCATCTTGTAATAACACCCTCAACAAAATGGGGTGCAGAAAGGAAAAATTGTCATCTATTAGCTACCACCCAAGCATTCTTATTCTAGAAACATATTCCTAAAAATTATTGGGGAGAAGTTTTAACTGATGCTTATCTCATAAATAGGCTACCCTCACGTGTACTTGATTTTAAAAGTCTTATGCAAGTCTTATCTACATACTTTCCTAATTCCAACACTACCAATAATCTTGATACAAAAATATTTGGTTCTCTCTTTTGTCCGTATTCATTCTCATAACAAGGAAAAGTTAGACCCACAAGCACTTAAATGTGCTTTTGTGGGTTATTCATCCACTCAAAAAGGGTACAAATGCTATCATCCTCCAATAAAAAATTCTATGTATCCGTTGATGTCACATTTGTTGACAAGGAAAGCTATTTCACACGCCCTTATTTTCAGGGGAAGACTTCTTTTACGGAAGATAAGGACAGAGACTTATTTTTTGTTGGAACTTGATTCTCACCCTTCTTCCTTTTCTTCAAACATTGCTCCTCCTACTAAAGTCCTCCAATCTCTGATATTGTTGGACTTGACCCACCTTATCATTCTTCTCATCCTAAATCACAGCATCTTAAATCACAATCTTTGGAAAACGATACTGAAGTTCAAGGTTTCACTCGCTCACTACAGACCTATTCAAGAAATGGGTACCCTTCTCTGAGCCTATGTAAGTCCAAGAGTCTAAATCAACTCCTAGTAATGAAGTAAATACTCTACCTGAATCTTCTCAAGATATCAATTCTAATTCTCATGATGATAGTCTTCCTATTGCTATTCGAAAAGGCACAAGATATCAATTCTAATTCTCATGATGATAGTCTTCCTATTGCTATTCGAAAAGGCACAAGAAACTGAACTCAATTCCCGTTATATCCATTATCTCATTTTGTGTCATATAAAAAGTTGTCACATAGGCACAAAACCTTTCTTACACACCTAAGCACCATAACCATTCCCAAAGCCATACTTGAGGTCTTAGGTCATAAGGAATGGAAAAATGTTATGAAAGTTGAAATGAAAGCTCTGGAGAAAAATAAAACTTGAGAACTAGTGGAACCTCCCAAATGAAAGAATTTAGTAGGGCATAAATGGGTGTTCTTTGTCGAATACAAGGCAAATAGATCTCTCAAAAGATATAATAAGGCTAGATTGGTAGCCAAGGGATATACTCAAACTTATGGGATTGACTTTCTAGAAACCTTTGCCTGTTAAAATAAACACTGTCAAGGTATTGTTATCATTGGCTACTAATCTTAGGTGGATTATGCAACAGTTTGATGTTAGGAATGCCTATTTACGATGATTTGGATGAAAAAAATCTATATAGAAATTCCTTTTGGATTTGGTTCAAATCTAGAGGGAAAGGTGTGCAAACTAAAAAAAAAAGGTTTTATATGGTCTAAAACAATCCCCTAGATCTTGGTTCTGATGACTTGCTAAAGTTATGATAGTAATGGGATATAAACAAAATCAAGTAGATCATACTTTGTTTGTTAAGCACTTGGGTTCAAGGGGAGTGACTGCTTTATTAGTATAAGCGGATGACATTGTGGCAATAGGAAATGATATGAAGGGAAAAGAAGCCTTTAAGGTGTCTAATTAAAGAATTTGAAATAAAGGAGCTAGGGAGGTTGAAATACTTTCTTGACATGAAGTCGCTCACTCATGACATGGAATTTTCATATCTCAACAAAAATATGTGTTGGATCTATAAAGAGAGATAGGGAAATTGGGGTTTGCTACAGAGACTCCTATAGATTTCAACCACATACTTGGAAAGGCTCTGTAGACTGCCACAACAGACCGAAGTACTTATCAAAGATTAGCAGGAAGATTAATCTACCTGTCTCATATTAGACCTGATACTACCTATGCAGAAAGTGTGGTAAGTCAATTTATGCATAACCCCAAAGATATGCATCTTCAAGTAGTAAATAAGACAATACAATATCTAAAGGGATCACCAGGGAAAGGAATTCTGTTTAAGGAGAAATATTGATTCCTAAAGCTCACTTAGATGCTAACTATGCAGGGTCTCCAGTTGACGGAAGATTAATATCAGGTTATTGTACCTTTCTTGGTGGCAATCTTGTGATTTGGAGAAGAACCATAATGTTGTGGCAAGATCTAATGTAGAAGTAGAATTTAGGGCAATGCAACTAGGAATTTGTGAACTATGGCTCAAGATCATCCTAGAAAACTTGAAGATAGAGTGTGAGGCACCAATGAAACCCTATTCTGACAAGAAGTCAACCATCAACATACCACATGATCCATTACAACATTATCGCACCAAACATTTTGAAGTTGACAGGTATTTTATAGAGGAAAAACTGGATGGTGGTCTAATTTGTACTTCCATTGTTTCTACTAAAGGTCAACTTGCAGATGTGTTAACCAAATAACTGATAGGCACAGTATTTCAATCTATAATTGGCAAGTTTGAAATGGACAACATCCATTCACCAGCTTGAGGGAGAGTGAGAAGATCAGCCATAAATGTAAACATTTTTGCTAATTATAATTTTTCGTAGTTATACCAAATTTCTGATTTGTGGGGATCTAATATATAGGCATTTTATTTTTATTTGATTCCTATTTGTATATATTAGATAGCATGTACAGAAAGAACTATATTACAATGAGAAGATTTCTTTGTACCCAATTTCTTCACAACGTCTAAAGCTCAAATTTCACCACCCCCCAAAAGAAATTCAATATTGCCACATGTTTGGCCCCTTCAAAAAAAAAGTCAGTTCGGTAACACATGAGGAGATGTGTTGAGAGAAAAATAAGTCAATACAAATGACAAAAGTTTCCCTCTTACTAATAGCTTAAGTTTTTTAAGTCAGATGATGACTAAATTTAAAATAGTATTAAAGCAAATGATAAAGCTGCCCTCTTCCTAACAACTTAATTTTTTTAGAGAGATGAAAACTCACACTTTAACATGGTAACAAAATAGGCCAAGGTCCCGAGTTCAAACTTCACTATCAGCCATAGATAGTTAAAATCGCACCTGTTTGGTCCCTTTAAAAAGTTGTATGGCCAAATGTGAGGAGGCATGTCAAGAGAAAACAAACCAATATAAATAATAAATTTTCCCCTTCCTAATAGTTTAAGCTTTTAGATGAGGAATTGGGTCATATATACTATTAACAACCACAGTGATCATCCAAAATTCTCGGGTTATATCAATTTTTTACATTAGGCTTGCTATAAACACAATTGAAAGCTTCTTTGGTACATTTCGTTATTTATTTTCCTCTTCACTTTCTTCTCTATTATTTTTTTATGTTTTTTTCTTCATTTTTCAGAACATGGAAACCAGATATACAGGATACAGCCGAAAGCAAGAGGACAGAGGATCTGAAATGACAATTCCTTGGAATTTAATACCGGCATTGTAATTGAAATTATTTTGCTTTCCCTTTGCATGACTCTTCTTGCAAAAGAACAGTACATAGTTCTAGTTGAAATATATATCAATTGCATGCAGACAGAAAAGTATGGTAATGTACAAATACATATAAATATCTTTAGATTTTCAGGAAATTAATAGAAAATTATCGTCTTAATACTTTCAGCTGATTCAGCAGTTACCAGACATAGTATAGGTAGCATGTGTGGGACGTAGCCAATTGCCCAGCAAACACCCATAAGCCTGATTAAATTACTTAAAACTAACCATGAGCTGATATGCCAGCAGTTTGCCTGTGAGTTATTTGTGAATACAAGATGAGCAGTTCAGCCCCCTAGATATTCCCAAATCTGAAAAATGTTTTCCTTTTTTGACAAGTCAAATCTTAATAATGTTCTTAGACCCACAAAGAAAAAAATAAATCCCAAAGATGCTAAGATAGAAATATTGCCATGGGAATCCAAGAATCATAACCTGAGAGGGAAAGCGACGAATACTCTCAACCAAGTATTGATAAGATCCCCGGTCACCTGCAACTAGCTCTCCAATGGATGGAATGACCGAGAATGAGTAATAATCATACCTACATAAAAATATAAAGAAGCTCACCAAAATGGCTAAAACAAACTAAAGAGACTTGATAACAAGTTATAAATAAATAGAGAGCCCTATTCCAATAAGGACAGCCTAGGGTATCCTTTAATTTAGAATTACTTATGCAATACTAATGTAAAGCATGAATAAGACACTCACTGAACAAAATGTGCAGGGAAATATCAAGATACCATGAGTTATATGGTAAATTTAATTGGCAAATCCCATACCATGTCTCTGAAGACAAAGGATATCATTTGCTAAATGATAATAATACTAGAACACATGCTCACTTGCAAAAAATGTACAAAGCATATGGCCTGTCATGAATGAGTTAAGGCTTACTAGCTAAGAGCAAAAGATACTCACAACTGCTTAAAAACCGGAACTTCTACGTGGCTCAGTTCAAGGCATAGGAATCTTCCTCCACGTTTAAGCACCCTAATAAATGGACCAACAACAGTCAATATAGCATGTTAACACTGAATAAGAGCATCAAATTTCCAGAAGAAAGGAAAATATGCAGCTGAATAAGCAAATTAAGCCTAACATCTATATTTTAATCTCCCTACAGACTACAATCTAGCATTAACATTGTTTACATATTGTGTGCATGCACGTGTAAAGGAGAACACTAACCTCCAGTAAATTGGAGTATTAGCATTGTCTGTAAGTGCTGCATGGACCAAAATGCCTCAGAGGGACTATAGGACCTAAACAAAATGGGTAACTAGGTCAGTTCACACGTCTTTCCCTTGTGTTATTTTCTTAAGCCAAATTGCAGCACTGTTGGAGGAATAATTAGTGATGGATCATCTATAGACATTGTACTTAACTTTATATTTGTTTTGTATTTTTTTGCTGATTTGTAGTTGTTATAGGAGTCATTATCTCTTGGTTTGTTTAAGATGACTCCTAATCTACCTAGCTTTGCTTATATAAAGGCTTGGATGTTGTTTTGTAAGGCATGGTTGAATATTTAAGAAAAAATACTTGAGTTGTTTCACTTCTCCCTCATTGCGTTCTCTCTCTCTCTGAATATTCTTCTCTCCTTGGTTTAACCTCTTTCTTGTTTCACATCAAATTGGTATCAAAGCTAAACCTAGTCATTAAAAAAAAAAAAGCTAAATCCCGTCACTGTTCAAAACCCTAGCCCAGTCAATCTTCTCCCCTTTGTTGCTACCTAGACCTATTTGGGGCTGACCCATTACTCCGGTAACCAACCCACCACTCCAGTGAGCTCAATGGTCACTAGCAACACCAGACTTCTCCCAAAGTCACTGCCAAAGTATCTAGAAGGTTCCAGCAAAGTCGAAGAAATATCTCGCTGCTGCAAACAACACTAACGAAGCATCTCAGGCGACAAAAAAGACCAACCACCACCATTAGTAGTCTTGCACTACCCCAGCAAGCCTCGTGAATCCATACGAAAACCACCTGCAATCTCATGCGCCACCAACTGCTCAGCAAGTGAGAACCACTCTAGAAGGCTCCTCCAGTGCATATCCACATATCCACCCAAGATTAACTCCAGTGAACCCCCTACAGTCATCACCACAGTCAAGCGACTTCACTGGCAACCCCAACAACCCACCAACGAAGCTCCAGCGACACTCAGGACACACAAGGCATTTACAAGACACTCCACACAGTATTTTTTGGCTCTATCTTGCAACCAAGGTGTACTCATTCTATTCCGTCTTTTTTTATTACTTTTTATACCTTAATAATATCAAACCTTGCTGTATTGTGCCCCTAATTGAGTTCCCAGATACTCCTTTGATCCGGAAAATATTTTGGTTGATAATTGAATCCTCTTTACACTCCAATTTAAAAACAACCCTCATTATTAAATTTGGAGCTCAATTTGACACCCAAAAAATTTGGTGATTAAAGTATTCAAACCTTGCTTTAAAATTTTGCCTTTATTTTTGACTGTTGCACTAATCCAGATTGTCACTAATCCTAAAAAAAAAAAAAGGAAGAGAGAGTACTTGCCTGCCCTAGTTGTTTAATGATCTCAAAATACATAATCATTGTGTTGCATACATTTACGTAGTGGTCGTCTTGTCACATCAAGTACATCAACCAATAACATGGAACTTGGACCCATTACCCCCATAGATGCACGAATAGGCCAAATGTTTAAAGACCTTCAAGACCAAATAATGATTTTCCAAGAAGAATATCTTGCTAATCAACAAGCAGGGACGTAGCCTCTAGGGTGGCAACCCTTGAAAGAACCCACCATTTGTCGAATGTCGATGATTCTAACGCCTCTAACAATCACCATGTTAGGAGAGGTAATCAATTACCCCATAGGCAAAACCATAAGGCCCATGACAGAAATCGTGGTCATTACCTTAATGAACTTGAAGCCCATAATTTTGATGATAGACGTTTCAAAAACATCGAGATGCACCATCTTTTGATGGTCGTCTTGACCCTTCCATCCTTAGTCAATGGCTTTGCAACATAGATTGTTCTTCAATTGGCATGGCACGTCTAAAGCGAAAAAAAAATGTGGAGTATGCAAGTGCAAAATTGAATGGCAATGCTCAACGTTATTTTTTTTCTGGGGGAGGGGGGGGGAAGAGAATTATCAAGGATCTTCTTGCCAAGCCCCGTATACCTCCTATTAGGACTTGGGATGAAATCATACAACGTCTTCCAGAAAAATATGTGCCCCAATCCCATAGGATCAATCTGTTAGACCAATGGAATAACCTTAGGCAAGGCAACCAATCTGTGGTTGAGTACGTAACTCGTTTTGACGAGTTTCGTAAGAAATGCAATGTTATAGAAGATGAGGCCATGACTTTAAGCATATTTAGGCAAGGTCTTCCGGATGATCTTAGAAGGGAAATTGTCTTTAGGAGTGTCACCACCTTGGAAGAAGCTTACTCCTTTGTTTAAGACTATGAAATGGTCACTAAGAGTCCTAGCAACTCAAATGACCACAGTCACAGGTCTTCTCACCAGATTTCATCTCCTAAACCTAAGTCTGTGTTAGGACCAGCTCCCTCTAATATCCCACCAGTTTTTGACATTTGATGGCCCTCAAGATCATTCCTATGTGCAATGTTTTAACTGACGGGGTTTTGGTCACACATCTACCGATTGTCCCAAGAAAGCCCTAAACCTTAGTGAAATTGTGGGGGCAATTGATGAGGACTAATTGGAAGAACAAATCTATGAACCCAACCCCAAGGACCTTGAAGATTTTAATGATGAGCCTAATGAGACCTTTTTAGGGTGCCTTCATAGTGCCTCTTTGCCTCCCCATTAAGAGTTGTGCATTGCATCTTTATGCAACCTAAGTAAACTAATGATTGGGGTCATCACGCCATTCTTAACACCTTCATCAAAATCAATAACAAGCCGTGCAAAATTATCATTAACAGTGGCAGTTGCATTAATACAGTCTCTACCAACACTATAACTCGCTTTGGGCTACAACCCATTCCTCACCCTACCCGATATAGTGTCTCATGGGTTGACAATTCTTTCATAGATGTCAAGCAATGTTGCCTTGTGCCCATCCAATTCCTCGACTATAAGGATAACATCTCGTGTGATGTTAATGCAACCAAGAAAGATAAACACAACAACTAACAGAAAAATAACATCTCGTGTGATGTTAATGCAACCAAGAAAGATAAACACAACAACTAACAGAAAAATAGTGGAGATAAAATAATATAATTGCAATAGGAATTCAACCTAGGGCTTAGAAAGCAAACTCGGTTTTTTCTGTTTATCATAAACCAATCAATAATCCTTGCTACAGAATAAGAGACTATTGACAATTGTCTTAGTAACCCTCAAATTTTGACCCTTCATCTTAAAATAAAATAACAAATCCTAACCATCCAAACTCATTAAAATTCACATGCTAGTCACATGACCCCTCTACTTATTTATTTAAAAAAAAAAAAAAAAACTCGTGAACATAAAAAAAAAAAAAGACACTAATTAATTAGTTATGCTCCTCCATCAACCCCTCCAAGTAGGAAGAACTCAACGCCGTCGAGAAAACCTTGGTAGTCTCTTCATATATCTCAGGATCAATCTTCTTTAGTTCTTCCTTAGCAATCCATGTGCTTTCAATAGTTGGTTTGCCCAACCATTTCACCAAGAATTGCCTATATTTGTTGTCTCTTCTGGATATAAACTTCTTTAACATCAAGTACATTTTCAATGACATCGTTCTTCAACTTTGGTAGTTGTTTAACTCGTTCCTCAACAGCCTCAATCTCCATCAAACCCATCAAATGGGTACAAGTTAGAAAAATTAAAGATTGGAGTGATTTGCAACTCAGGTAGCAGCTCCATTATAAAAGCATTGGAACTAATTTTCTTCACCACCTCACATGGTCCAAATTTTCTCAACCTAAGTTTGTGATAAGTTCCTTTAAGGAACCTTTCTCACTTCAAAGGTACTAGCACCAAATCACCTTCTACAAATTCTTGCACCCTTTGATGTCTATTAGCTACCGCGTATGACTCATTACTAGCTTTGATTGTTGCCTTTACTTCTTCGAGGACCTTTCAAATATGTTCAACAAATGCCTCTTCATCTTCAAACTATTGGGCAGTCAAGAAACCATTTATCTTTCTAGCATGAGGAAAATTTGTAACTTCTTCCTTTAGAGGTTGCAAAGTGAGATTTTTACTACCTTTCTTGAAGGAATATGTATTTGTTTTTGTATAATGGACCATGGCTTTATCATACAACCACAGTCTCCCCAAAAGAATGACATGCATCCATAAGCACCACTTCACACCAAGCTTCATCACCAATATTATTACCCATTGTAATTTAACCAAACAACGAGAAGTAATCGGTACCTCATGTCCCTTTCGAAACCAAGCAACCTTATAAGGATTAGGATCAATCAAGCCGCCATTTATATTGCATCAAATCCCGTATTTCATAAGAGGACAAAGCATACAAAAGTAGATTGTCACTTTGTTCGATCCTCCAAAATATAATGAAAACAACTTGTGAAATTCAAAGACCAGCTCGTAGATTTATTTACTAAAAATCTTTAAAGCACACACAAGTTCAATATATTTGTAACAACCTTAGAGCTTATGATATGTATGCTCCAACTTGAGGGAGAGCGTTAACTACGGAATATAAGCTAGCTATAGAATATGTGTATTTATGGCTATATAAATATTTTGAAAGATTGTGAGGAATGTGATTGATATGCATTTCCTATCTTGTATAGATTTTAGGACTAGAAATACAAACCACAGGGACCACTCGTTTGTGCATCTAATTTTTCCCAATTTTTATACTTCAATATCCAACAATTATCTTTAATTTCCTCTCGGATAAAATTTAAGGAAATAAATAGGAAAAACACAATGTTCATCACTCATTATTCTGCTGAGATTTTAAAATTTTCAACTACATTCAACAACCAACAAGCAGAAGTTACCTAAACGCTTCAGCAAGGACTTTTTCTATATGCGTAACATTCCTGATTCCAAAGGCAATTGTATAGCCATCCATTGAATCATTTTCAAAACTTAGAGCTTCTGCATCTCCTTCCACCCATATGAGGGATCGGTGTTCTCCAATACCTAAGAAATATTGAAGTACAATCTTATTCCTTAAAGAAAACAGGATATATCATCCAGAACAAATCGCCACTGAAAGTTTTAGCCCCACTCCTCCAGATGATACGAATGATTTATTCAATTTTAAATGCACTTCACAACATTACCTCTCTCTTGGGCCCTCTTTCTTCCAACATTCAACATATTTGGATTGATGTCACAGACATATATCTTAGTTTCTTCAAAGAGACTATCTTCAAAAACATCTTGCAACGCTCTATGATTAACACTGCTAATAGTTTCTAGGATCCTGAAAGCAACATCCCCTGTAAAATTAGAGTATTTTTAACTCAAGCTTGAAAAGTATAAAATAGATAGACTTCCACATTCAATCGAGACAGCAAAGTAAGTGCTCCTCGGTACATCTCTTTCTTGTTTAAAAACATCAACACTTAAAATTTGCAGCTTGGAGCATCAAAACCTCAGAGTTAGACAAAGCAACACATTGTAGTACTCATCAAGATTAAAATTCAATTTCACAATAAAATAAGTCACTCATCTGATCCATTAAATGTTTATGAAATCAGTATTGTTACTGTTTTATAATAATTAATTTTCCGGAAGGATAGGAAAGCTCAGTATTGAATCTGCAAGAAAGTTTTGATTATGATGCATCTGAATCCAACTGAAACTAAACTACGAGTCTTTAAATATAGCTTTTGAGCTATATCATTCCAACCCCAAGGGGAAGCCCAAGTGGTGAAAGGGCAGAGTAAGCCTGTACTTGCCTAGTTAGCGATCACTGGCGGACTTAAAGAGGGACCAAGGGCAAATGCTCCCTCTGGCTTCAAATTTTTCATATATATATATATATATTAATTTTTTAGTATTTTTAATACATAATATATAAAATGCCCCCCACTGAATTTAGAAATTGCCCCTTTAAATATGTCTGATATTTCTTTTTTTTTGTATTATCAAATCAGTCAAAAAGTTATTTTCGTACTTTCCATTACCTTTTTCTACTTTTTGTATCTTTTTACTCTCTCTCTAAACCAAACCAACAGCTATGCCTCTTCATCTTTTATTTATTCTCTCTGCCTCTTCATCTTTCATTCTCTCTCTCTCTCTCTCTCTCTCTCTTGCGCGCGCGTTAAACCAAACTTACAACATCTTTCATTTCTACACCCTTTCTCTCTCTCTCTCTCTCTCTCTCTCACACACACACACACACCCCCAACCCACCTTTCGCTCATCACTCTCTCAACCCATACAACCATTATTTTTCCTCTCTCTCTCTCTCTCTCACTCAAGTTTCCACCGAATTCAACCACACTAATCTCTTTTTATTTCTTTTAATTTATTTTCTACACCCTCTCTTTCTATCTCTCAAACCCTCATACTCTCCCAATCAAGACATCATTTTAACATATGTTAATGCTCCATCTTCAACTTGCAATAAATTTATCTCAAGAATCAAGATTCAATCTCATCTCTTCCAGAACCAACTAAAGCATTTTGTATTTAAATTATATTTGTTTCTAATTCGATATTTTAATATTTTAATGCTTCATTTTATTGCACATATTATTTCATGTTTAGCTAAATAATATGAACTTTTATGATATTAGGAAAATTTGTAATTTTTATTTGGATTGGGGGTGTGTCAGGTGCCCAGTGCACCGTACCATGCTCCATTCCAAACATGGGCTGCTAGATGTTATTGAAAAATATCCAAAGGCTGCCATTGCTTTTTTTTTCTTTGCTTCTTTCTTCCATTCTCTCTTATTGATCCCCTATCTCACACTAGATTTTGTTAACACTTAAAATTATTTTTTTTAAATTACAATTTTTTATCAATATAAATTTGAATATTCTTTGAAAAATAAAAATAAAAAAAATAATATACTATAACTAAAAATAAGGAAAAGATATAGTAAATTTGTTGCTAATCAAACGAATTGCATATAAATGAATTTTATTTCATTTTATTTCTTGTAAAAAATAATCACATTTTTTAGTGGACACTCATAATCTGGTGCACGTGCCAACTCCGTCTTGGTTATTAATAAAATAAAAATATTCTAAATTTAAAAAAAAAATATTCCAAATATGAGAGTCCACATAAAATATGAGGATATGATTTTTTTTGTTTAAAAATCAACATACAAAAAAAAAAATTGAACAGAAAAAATTTTCTAAATATGAGAGTCCACATAGAATAAAATAAAATAAAATTCTTATACATGCAATTCGTTCGATTAGAGGCAAATTTACTATATCTTTTCTTTATTTTTGGTTACTAGTATATTATTTTTATTTTTGCAAAAATATTCAAATTTACATTAACAAAAAATTATAATTTAAAAAATAATTTTAAGAGTTAACAAAATGTAGTGTGAGAAAAAGGGGATCAATGAGAAAGAATGGAAGAAAGAAGCCAAAAAAAAAAAAACACTAGCAACGTTGAATTTTTTTCAATAACATCTACGGCCCACGTTTACAATGTAGCATAGCTAGTGCACTAAGCAATGGACACACCCCCAATCCTGTTTATTTTTGTCTAATTTTACCCCCACTCAACAAAATTCCTAGGTCCACCCCTATTAGTAAGTCTTGTAGGATGGTTCACAAGATCAAGGTTTGCAATCCATAGTAGGGGTGGGTCCAACATAACCTAGGGGTGGAAATAAGTCAAATCGAGCCGAGTTTAACTTGTTCGAACTCGGCTCGAGCTTTTTATACTAAGCTCGAGCTCGATTCGAACTTTTATATAACTCAAACTAGGCTCGATAAAGAAAAATTTAGGCTTGAGCTCAGCTCACGAATAGTTTGATTAAATCAAAACAACGCCGTTTTAGTTTAAAATATAATAAATAAAATATTATAAAAAAATACAATAAAAATACTATTAAAAATACATTATTTTATCGAGTCTGCTCACAAGTTTTCGAACTGAGCTTTTCTAAGCTCAAGCTCAAATCTAAACGAACCACAAATCAAGTTCAATTCGAGCTCATTTTAGTCACGAATTGAGCTCTAGCCAAGCTTTTTTCAAGCCAAGCTCAAATAGCTCGCGAACAGCTTGATATGTTTCCACCCCTAATATAACCCTAGCCTTGGCAAGGTTCCTTGTTACAACCCAAAAAAAAAAGAAGTTACTAATATTCCCTAGTTTCCAACTATAATTGTTTTAATTTCAACTCTACAGTTTAAAATAACTTGGAAGGCATTGTTTTGTTGGTTCCATTTGCGTCCAATTGGGCACCAAAACTAAAAACTAGAAATGACAAAAAAAATTGATGGTATCATAAATTTTCTGCAGTTAAAATAGACCATGACGGTGAGTTGAGTTTTGGTCTTTTGGCATTATAATAGTAAAAATAAAACCATCGTAGAGAATCTTTCTGATCATCTTTTTGTTCTCAAACCACCCATGATGCACATGTTCCCCCACTTCCAGTTTAGACTTACTGCCTTAATAATTACAGAAAAGCATTGCATGTATAGACAACGAGATCTACCTGTTCCTCCAGCCACATCAAGATGCTTCATTCCAGGAAATGGATTCAATTTCGAAACTAATCTGGAAAAAGTTAAGTAATAAGAAAAGTGTTGTAAGAAGTAGAGGGTAACATCCTACAAATTTAAAAAATTTTCAAGATGAATGACTACAGAGTCTGACCTATCCTTCCACAATCTATGCAATCCTACACTCATCAAATCATTCATGAGATCATAGTTTGAAGCAACACTGCTGAAGACATTGCTAACCATGTGGCTTTTTTCTTCTTCCCGTACTTCTTTAAAACCTGAAATGTAACTTAGGATATCACCTCATTGCCAAATTTCTAGGCTAAAATAGAGTACCCCCCCCCCCCCCCAAGACAACATGCAAGTATAAGAAAAATAATAATAATGATGATCATCATCATCATCATCATTATTATTATTATTATTATTGGAATATATATCAAAAAAAACCTTGCAACCCTACACCATTTAGTTTACCAAAATCCAAACCATTTTTCTAATTTCAGTATCCAATTTTATCTTTAACATGAAACAGAAGAGCCATCCCCTTTTTTCCTCACAAGAGGGGTGCTTTAAGCCATAGAACTTGAGAAGCAATTTTTATTTTGCTTTACTATATTCATAGAAACAGCCCCACTAAGAAGCACCGGGTCCTTTGGGAGTGTCATGTCCATATATGACACATTTAAGTTACCAATACTGCTATTATTATTTTTTTTTTTTTAACATTTAAGTTCAACATGTCCTTCAAAACCACCCTAGATTGGCATGTCTATCACCAAGACACATGTGTTTATCATTAAGACATACATATAGACACATCTAGAGTTTTGGTACACGTTTGAAGAAAATAAAGAGGACAACAATAATTAAAATAAGTATGAATTTATAGAATTTTCCTCTCTTATTTCAACCTTTTTATATTTAAAATAGAAAACCTTTAGACTACTAATTGGCTTGTTAATACCAAATATAAGCAATTTATTTTTCATATAAAACGAGTATCTATATCCTAATTTTTGAAAATTCTCATGTACGTGCATATTGTGTCAAACTATGACCAATGCATGCTCCCTAGTTCTTCCACCAATATTAGCATTAACAATTAATGCACTTTCTTGAAAAAATTTAAACTAAAGACAAGGAGTTCGTCAATGCTCAAGGTGTCTTACAAAGTGCCTATGGAACACTCCTCACACAACAGTGTTACAAACAACATTACAAATTTCAATATTTAAAAGTTGAATTTCTTCTTTTCCCATCTTTTTTCTTCCAAGATGATCATATTTTTATAGTAAAGTGTGATCCCCCACAAATTTTGCATACTTAAGAGATAAGAAGCAATGATACTTCTAGGAATGTGTCGTGTCCTAGTAGTGTCCATGTCAAATACCAACACTCATGGGACAATCTCCTTACACGTGTTGGACATTCATCTAAACATGTCAAATTAATTTTAATTTGTTCCAACTGGACACTCACCCGTCCATCACTTAGACAAACATTAAAATCATTGTAATTTTAAAGGAAAAAAAAAAAGGAAATTAAATAATAAAATGAAAGTAGAATAAATATATATCTATTAATCCCTTCTTTAATAAATAAAAAGGGAACTTTAACACCCAAAGCTTCCAATTTATGTAGGAATTTCTAAATTACAAATAAATAAAAGATAATGCATAGAGTATAAAAATAAATAGATAGTTGCTTCTCATTTCTCATGTGTGTGTGTGTAGGGCTAAAAATTAGTTTGGCATCTACGGCTAAGCATATGGTTGGCTCGGTCAAATATCGAACCGAACTAAATTAATTAAATTCTTTTTGGTTATTTTTTGGTTAACCAAACAGACCTAAAAACTAGAGAAAATCGAAACTAGGCAAAAAAAAAAAACCTAAATAATTCAGCTTGATTTGTAGGCAGTTCTTTTATAAAACAAATAGTTTTTTTGGGGAAAAAAAAAACTAAATTATAAAAAGTGCAGATATATTTAATTGGATTAGAACTTAGGATAAGCCTAATTTGATGGACTACACCTTACAAACATATTTTAAGTTCAATACATAAAACTAAGAGGGTGTTTGGTATCATAAAAAATGAGATAAAATGAGATAAATTGTGTGTTCGTAATGCGTGCAGTGAGATAATTTTTAGAGATTTTCAGAGTTTTTCAGAATTTTTTTTGAACCCAAACACCCCTCTAAATATGTAAACTACTATATGATTTAATATGAAAAAATATGAACTTCAATTTTTCAATTAGTTTAGTGATCAAATTTTCCAAACTAGCTGAAAACTTAATTTTTTTTTTTTTGAAAAAAATAAATTAAACTAGACTAGTTAACTGATATACCGAACCGTTTTGACCGAATTTGGTCGATTCAGTTTGATTTGTTCAGCTTGATCAGTTTTTGCTCACCCCTATATGTGTATGCATGTATAAATATGCATCTATTCTTGACCATGTCCCTGCCATGTTATGTCTCCATAATTTTTAAAAGTGGCGTGTCAGCGTATGTAGGATGTGTCATCTCCATGTTCTATATCCTGCCTGTGCATCTTAGCTTAAGGTTTTTACATAGTTATGAATCCACCAGTTCCGTAATTCATCACACCTATATAGTACAAACATGCAAACTATATATTGCTGTGTTTAGGTTCAGATGAGGGATGCGAGTGTAACTGGGCAATGCTAGTGTCATGGAGAAATTAAACGTTGCATAACTTCTAGGATATTGTTTTGTCTTTTTGAAAGCATCCAGAATAAATATGTTACAAATCCTTAGCACTGAGCTTCACATTGAAAATTATAGCAATCCACACTCATATTGATGCACAATGTGGCCCAAAGATTTTGGGATCATCAGTTTGCAATAGGGATCATATTTAGTTTAGTTAGTTTTAAACACAAAATACATGCAAGGATTGGATATAAGCATTACAAAAGGCAACACAAGAAACATAATAATCTAAATAACCTCTCAACACAATAATTTAAAAACCAAAAACACATAAGGAAAACAAAATTCTTGACAGCAAGAGGAGAGACAAGGAGATAGAAACGAACATACCAAAGCTGGTAGCATGCGAATGCAACATAGAAGCAGGAGCGGACATACAAGGCATCAGCTGCCTTCTCAAATTTCTGGTCATCGTTCTCAATGACATGGCTGCTGCTCCTGAACACAAACTCAATCTATATGCATGCGTACGTGCGTGTATTGAGAAAGAGGGGAGGAGGAGGATGGTAATCGTCCAACAGTTGGAATTCCCACCCAACCTTTTGAAGCCTAACAAACGGAGAAATCTCCAAATTTGGAACCCTAGCTGGTCAGGACCCCTTGATCAACGTAAAAGGGCAACTTCATTAGTTCGGTTCTCAAAGAGTCTACTGCATAAAGTGGACCCGGTTTTAGAGAATCCATTCTAAAGCGGACCCGATTTCACATAATCCATTAGAGTGTGTTTGAGATAACGGGGTGTAATGAAAAATGTGATTTAAGTGATTTTTGAGTATTTTGTGTGAAACTACGTTTTTTATATATAAATAATAAAAATTTTTTATTTTTGCAGAAAAATCCGTTGGAACGGTTTTGAAATTTTTTTAAAAAAATATTGATAATGGGTCTTATTTGGTAATTTGGATGACAGCTGTCACATTAATAAAAATTACAGCTATTCTATTAATCGAACTCGAGTTATGTAATTTTTTCTAGAATTGTAATAGGTGTGAATGTGTAAAAAATAATAGAGAATTTTAGAGATTTTGAGAGTTTTTGATAGTTTTTTTAAAATTTTTTAGTATTTTTTAGGGTTCCAAACACTCCATTTATATTAAATTATGTGGGCCAGTAGAGCCACAACGGCCACTAAACTAATGAAGTCCAGCCCACAAGAAGATAGAATCCAACTCCCACTTTTGTATCACAAATCAAATCACAAAATCATATCTCTTTCAAAGCTTCAAGTCTATCTCTATTGAAAGCATATAAATAAAAGAGAAAAGAAGTGTCTTCCCACTTACTTGGTGGTCCGACAGGTTTCTAGTGGTGGATAAGTTCAATACTTGATTCCCGTGCAAGTGCACATGAGTTTTGGAGCTGCTCAAATGAGCTTAGATATAAATAAAACAAATCGATTTGATGAATCTATATATGTAAGAATATTCAGGATATTTTAATAGTGGAATATAGCTAGGAGTGCATATATTTAAAATTATTTAAAACTTTTATCATTTATTATCGACTAATATGGTTAAATTTTAATCATTAAATATCATTAGGATTCGATATGCTTAAAATTTACAAACTAATTACATTACTAATTCACAAAAACTAGTTTAACTATTCAAGCAAATTATTAAGTAATTATATTATCAATTCTTAAAATTATTTTAATTATTAATATCAGTTAATCTACCAAAAAATATTTTTAATTAATCTATTTTTTTTATTTTTTGCTATCTATATCAAATAATATTTAAATAAATTTAAGCAATGTAATTATATTCAACTAAATTCCTATTGATTTATTAAAAACCATTACGATTATTCATTAATTATTCTAATTAAAATTTAAGTTTTATATAATAATGAACCCTTGTACAAATGTGCTTTTTGATACTTCTTCTCTTGAGTGACATCTGGATGTACGGGGACATCATCTCTTGCAATAGCTCATCGACCCTAATCGGCTTGAACTCCTCGACTTCTGTATTTGCCATGGGTTCAACCTCTGCCTTTGCCTCTACCACCCTTGAGACCACTTAATAGCATCTTCTAAAATAAATAAAAGGAACAACAACATTAGGGTCAACACTTTAACGACTTAAGAAATCAAAAATCACGTACAGCATGGTAAACACAACGATGTAGCATGCAAGATTAAAGACTCCACTATCCATAAGTATGCTAAAGTTAGACCCTGATACCAATTTCTCATGTCTCAGATTCCCACAACATGAGAAAGTAATTTAATCATATGTAAACATACAAAATAATAATTATTATGTTCCAATATCAAAGCCATATCATAGAAAACTAGAGATAATTAAAGAGAAAGTCAAAAATAAGAAAATAATAGTCTCAACTATCACCCGATAGCAATAATTATAAACTATGCTCAACACAATTTAATACAAGCCCATCGAAGACTCAAGTAGTATATAATTACGCTATGAGGAACGCCCAAGATACAAGTCGTAAATAAATCACAAAATATAAGATATGCCAAATTAAGTCTCTCAACCTGAAGGTCCAAAACATATCTCATTCATAATAGAGTTTGGATTTGCAATTCCAATTGTAAGGGAGTAAACACTAAATCTTGTGTGTTTAGCAACTGACATATAAGCATACTATAACATTATAGCAAGCTTTTATCATGAAGAAAGATATAAGTCATAGTTTACCATTTATACTTAACTTGAATTAACAATAACCATGTACCTTAACTATAACAAATAAATAATTTGTAACACACTTGGTTTTAGGTTTTCTAGATGACTGATCCAGAGCCATTGTATCAAGTCAAAAATAAATCAGCCTCTGGTGTCTACATTAAGGTTTAAGTCATAGAAATATGTTACCCTTAAACATTTGTATCATTTGGTCCAAGTCAACGAAAATAAATATGCCACATTTAGGCAACTTCCTTGCTTCATAGGTTACTAGTGTACTAGAAATAAAAATCAATCCTTATGCAGGTCTTGGGTTCAATCATTGGGTGCATTTGCCCTCTATTTTGATACCTTTCAACCCAACCAAAAATCAACAACCAACCTTAATTACCAATATGATGTCCTAGTTTTAACACCATTTGATGTTCGTAAGATATAATTCCAAATAAATTTCAAGTTCCAAATAAACATCATTAATGTAATTCTGAATAAATTTTATAATCTTAACATGATTTATATATTATGAAATGATTACTAAGAATGGTTTCAAATTATAGGTAAAACTAGTGAAAAAAACTGAAAGTAGTTGAATAAGGCTAGTTTGACTATGGCTTGCCTATGTTGAAATTGTGCCCACAGTACTTATTCGTGCCATACTCTGGAACCTTTTCATTTCATTTCAAGACCTTATTGATTTTAGCTGAACAACCAAATTAGCAAACCTATACTGTACTTTCATTTTAAAGAACTTTATAAGTGTTTATACTAATGAGTTATAGCTATCTCGAGCAAGGTTTAAGAATTTTTAAATGAATACATAATAGAATTCAACCCACTGAATTCATGTTTGATAATATGCCAACTAAAAAGTAAGAACCTTTTACCTCTTGACGCTCCAAATGAGAAGAATAGAAATACAAATGTATTGAGTTTGGGTAAATAGAATAAATCTCCCTCTCTTTTCACAACCAACCTACCTCTCTCTCTTTCTCCCTCTCGCTCTTTCTCAACCTTTCTCCCTCGTTTCATATGTGGTTGCAAACCATAATTAAGACGTGAGAGTATGTACATATATGCCATACAAATGGGGTAAGGAAGGATGGCTAGGTGGAAAGGTTAAACACGTTTGAATTGTTCAATCCATAAAAAGAGGCCACCTATGTATGTGTACATATATGTATATATACAATTCCAATAGGTGGGTTTCTTGATAAAACCGAAAACTAGTCAGCGTGGAGGTTGTGTTAGTACATACAATACAAGTATATGTACATATATTGAGATGGGTCTTATAACCACGGGCCCACCTGATTGAGTACCAAAACCTAGGGTTATGTTCTGTATTGGTTTATATTACTGCATGTTAATAATGTGGAATTATAAGTTATGTTGTGAGGATAGTATGAGGTGTGTTTTACTATTTTGATATTATCATCACAATATGATAGGAGTATGGTTAAGACATATTATGTTCGACTGTGTGGTGGGCACATTAGTTAGTGCTCACTCCCTTATAAATTTCGTTACAGGTTCAGAGACAGATGAACCAGTGGGATCTTTGGGTCATTATGCATAGCTTTATTTTAAGCCTTTCTTTTATTGTGTATATATTATCTTCGAGTTGATAGTTACAACCTATATGACTCTTTTGATGTCTTAGATGTGAGACGACTGTACATATTCTATTACGGGGCTATATGGACCTGTTATGTTCGAGTTTGTACATATTACTCGAGCATTATTGCCTAGCATATGGTTGAGGCTTTATTATTTTTGCACTAGAGTCTTTGCTTTAGTCGTGGTTATGTATGGCTTTGATTGGGGTAGGTTTTAGGTATACTGTAATACCCCACACTTTTGGGATGTAAATGAGCTATGGAATTAACACATTTTGATGATGGTTTGGTGTTCTAAGTTGTGAATATTAGACTTTGGTTATGTTTTGAAGTGAAAGAAATAAGATCATGGTTGAACCTAAGCTAAGTCTAACCAACTCT
>JAVXUM010000004.1:13249144-13262058 GCA_035590655.1 Pouteria glomerata
AAGATTTGGTTTTTATTTTATTTTATTCTTTCTTTTAACAAGATTGTTAAAATATATAAGGTTTAAGTTTTTTAAATATTATTCTATTTTTTACTGTGATTGTTAACATTAATTTTTAAATTTTATTATTTTTTCCACTATTGATAAAATTTTAATTTTTTTGTTCATTACAGGGAAAGTCCACTGTTTGCTATATTTTTTAATTTGGTCATTAAAAAATACAAGGTATGATTTTTTAGTTTTTATTGTATTTTTTAATGTGATTGTTTCATATAATTTTTTAAAATTTATTATATTTTTTATTATTGTTAAAATTTAAACTTTTTGTGCATCAAATTACAACTAAACCTCTTTTTAATGTTATTTTTCAATTCATTTGATATTCTCCTTAGACTTATTACTATATTTATTTTTATTAGATGATATTCTTTTACATTGAAATTATATTTTGTTTATGTGTTTTTTAGATTATTTTTTAATCTGTCCATTCAAATATATAAGATCTATTTTTTTAGATTTTATTTTGTTTTTAATGTAATTATTTATTATGAGATATTTTAATTAGTAAAAAAAAATTAATTATATATGTAATTTATTAATAAATTAAATCTTTATTTAATAGTTTAATTTTTTTGTATATAATTTAATAAAAAATATTTTTTGGGTGATTATAAGCATAAAATTTAATTAAAAATTAAAATAAATATATAATATGATAAATCCGTGCATCGCATAGGTTTAATCTCTAGTTATATCTATATAAAATAAAAACTGACAACGTTACTGCGCTATGTACGACTTATATGGTTGTAACACATGGCACCTCGTTGTAATTATTTTGTGCCACTGCACTACAATTGTAACAAGCGTATGATTGTATACATAGCACCTAATTATAATTATCTTAATTATTCAATTACATAATTACTACTTTTATTTAAAAAGTACTACTTTTATTTTTATTTTTATTTTTATTTTTATCATAACCTATATTTGATATTTTTATTTAATATTCACTTCTATTTATTATATAACTTCTTATTTTTATTCTTATTTAAAATATATTCTTAATTTTTATTTTTTCTAAATTTTATTAAATTATTATTTAAAAAATAAATATTATTATTGTTATTAAACAAAATAATATATAAAATTATTTATCCTGTTAGTTTTAATAATAAATATTATTATTATTATTTTCTATATCTTCCATTTATCATATAACTTTTTATCTTTTATTTTTTTTTCTTCTTTAAAATGTATTCTTATTTTTTATATTTTATTAAATTATTATTTGAAAATAATAAATATTATTTTCATTAAAAAAAATAATGCAAAAATTATTTAACCAATTAAATAAAGGTTTTAATTATTATTAATATTATTTATTAATTAGTTAACAAATAACGTGTATAATTATTATTTAAAATATAATCATAATAATTATTAAAAAGTAATGCAAAAAAATAATTATCTCATTAAATAAATATTTTATTTTTATTAATATTAATTTATAATTGTATAATTTAAATGGTATTTATTGTATATATTTACCACTTATTCATAATTCTATTCAAATTAGGATGTTCATTGATATCATTTAATATTTTTATTTAATCTATATTTTGATTTATTATATAACTTCTTATTTTTTATTTTTTTATATTTTAGTAAATAATTGGGTAATTTTTATTAACAACTATCAAAACTTTGATATTTATTAAATTAGGTAATATATTCCTATCTCAAGTTGAATACAAATTCACATAAAATTTTAACACATAATATTAAAACTATATATATATTGTAATATTAGTTATTAAAAAATATCAAACAATATTAAAAACTAAGAAAATAAAATTGACAATGAATAAATCAATCTAATTGAAGATAAACTTTTCTTGGATTTAGGCTTTCAATTCAATTAAAATAGTATTTAAATCGGAATAAGATAGAACTTTAACTGGTATTCTAATATAAATAGGATATGACTCTTCTACATGCAAAATCTATAAATATATATGAAAATTTCTTTTCTTTCAAATTTCATTGAGACTTTTTATTATAGCAATTTTCTCTTGGTTGACATTGCAATTTGTTAGGTACATAGTTCAATTTTATTTTTTTTAAGTTTTTATATATAATTGATATATATATACACACGCTGTCATATGAGTAAGTATATGATAAATCTATGTATCGTATAGATCGTTTCACTAGTTATATATATAAATTAGAATCTGACAATGTCGCTTTGCAATGTAAGACCTAATTTGCATTAAGGTTGTAACTCATGCTACCTAATTATAACTAACTTATACTACATAGCACCCAAATCATGCTAAGATTACACGTGCCATTTAATTATACTTATCTTAATTATCTTATAAAAAATTAATATTTTACATAATAACTACTTATTCACAATTTTAATTTTATTCAAACTAAAATGTTCATAGATATCACTTGATATTTTTATTTAATCTATATTTCTATTTATCATATAACTTTTTATTTCTTATTTTTATTTTATTTAAAATATACTCTTATTGTTTATTTTTTTATATTTTAATAAATTATTATTTAAAACATAACAAATATTATTGTTATTAAACAAAATAATGTAAAAAATATTTATCATATTAAATAAAGATTTTAATAATAAATATTTTTATTGAACAAAATAATGATCATGACGAGCAGCACCTACTTACAATTATCTTAAAAATTTTTATTTATGCGATAATTTGAAACATAATTATCTTAATTTATAATTATATAATCAAAAAATAATTAATATTGTACATAACTATCAGTTATTCATTTTATTTACTCTACACTTCCACTTATCATATAACTTCTTATTTTTTATTTTTATATATTTTAACAATTTATTATTTAAAAAATAATCAATATTATTGCTATCGAACAAAATAATGTAAAAAAATAATTGATCTATTTAATAAAGATTTTAATTTATTAACATCAATTTCTAATGATAATTATCTTAATTTACTATTATATAATTTAAAAAATTAATATTTTACATAATTACCATTTATTCACAATTTTATTCAAATTAATTGATTAATTATAATATTAATTAAATTCTATCAATTAGATAAATATTAATAAGATTTTTTAACTTAAAAATCTTATTAATTTATACCTGTTTAAATTCTGTTGGATGACTATAAACAAGGACAAGTAGGTAAATTATTTTTAAATGATCATATAATTTTTATTATGTTAATATTGTATAAAATAGTAGTGATATGACCTGATGCACGGAATCGAGCATACTATCATATACTAAAATTGTTAAATTATAGAAATATATTTAAAAGTAATATATATTATTTATAAAAATTTAATCAAATAGTAAACATTAATAAATTAAAATATTGATATCATCAATAGTATTTATTTAATTAAATTTAAATTTTAATAAATAAAAAGAAAAGAAAAAAACAAAAAGTTAAAAAATAATAATACTTACTGTCACGCCCCGGGTCCGGAGACTCGAGGGGTGAGTGAAAATCATACATAACATGAAAACCTGGTCATCATATCAGAACAAGCACATTGGTCACGCAGCGGACCCACAAAGCTTCCTCTGCCATATAACGGTCTAGATTTTTCCAAACGTGTACCTGAGAGAATAACCTGTGCAATATATATATATATACGCTGCCAAACAACCATGCAACGATTTTACAAACTAAGCATACTGGTTTATCAAAGGCCGCGCACCCAGACCAATATTAACCAATATAAAAGTGTAAAAGATCCAATATTTTGAAAAGTTATGAATTTATACATGTCTCGGCCTTAAGGCCATTACAAACTCAAAATCAAATGAAATATATGTATATTACAATGTCTCCTCAAAACACATTTCATGAAATTCAAAACTAGTTCAGCTCTTGTAAAGACATGAGCATCTCCTCTTTTAGCTTTTACTTTAGATCCCTCCTAATCATCCTGAGTGGGTCCTGCATGGACATCTGTAAGGACGTGAGCACGGACGGCGTGTGCCCACGATACTCACCATAATATAAATAGGATGCATGTAATGATCATGATACAATGAAACAATAATAATCCCATATCCGTAACATGATAGTAAATATCTCAACTCACAATTCACAAGCAAGTTTCACATGCTTTTTCAAGTGTCGGGGTGTGCATTATTAACATTTAAACCATTAACTTGTTCATCTTGGGTATGCATCACATATTAATATTTCACACAATCATCAGGGATTGGGTACTGATCCGGCGTGTTTGTTCCAGGCAACGCTATGCCCCCGGTATTCTTTAGGATGGCAACCCAGGGCGACGCTACGCCCGTGTGTATGCATAAGCCAATACACTGCCCTCATTTCGTAAGCTACTAACTTACTGGTATGAACTACCAAACCCTGCGCAGGCTCCGGGATTTTCAACCCGAGGGTATCTCAGACCCTTCTTATTTTCCATACCCCACGACCCCCGTCACACAACTAATCATTTCATTTTCTTTTCTTTCCATTAGGTTTATAAGTTATGTATTGAGTGTCCATGTAGCATAAACCTATGTTTTGATTTCATGTTGGCATCACAAATCCTTCAATGAATTCTCTCATCTCCTATCAATTGTCATTGATGTAAACATAAGCAAAATGAATCAAAGGGGTTCTCTTCAACATTATTATCTCAAACCAATTTCCATGCATTAAATCAAATCAAATGTAACATGCCATGATTGTGATGATGCATATATGAAATGAAATAGGGAGGTTAATTTAAGAAGTTCAACATGATAAGATGTGAAGTTGGTATACATCAAAGAGGGTGCAAACTAGAGTTGAGGTTCAGCAAAGTAGCTTGGGCGCCCAAGCCATGCTTAAATGGGCGCCCAAGCCTCGGGTTCACGACCTCCTGCACAGTCGGGCGCCCACCGAGAGGGGATTTTTGGTACACTGCAGCTCGAGCGCCCGAACTATGCTCAGGCGGGCGCCCACCGAGAGTGGATTTCTTCCAAGTTTTGGCCAACTTCAGGTTTGTACCTCCATATTCTACACATGTTCATTTTTATGTACCAATTATCATCATACATCCATTTTTCCATCCCCCAAGTTCACTATAACCCAGAGTTCTCATAATTTTCTTCTCTCTCCTCCCATCACTCACTACCATGCAATTCAAACCAAATCATCAACACTAGTCCTAGTTAGGTTTCCCAAGTTTCGTGTGTCTCCCTACAAGAAGTCATGGCTTTCCTTTGCTATTTACCACCTCTACTAGAGTTCAAAGGAAAAGAAGAGAACCTTAAATTTATATTAGGAGAGATAGAAATTCCCTACCTCAAATTCTAGCCCAAGTTCTTCAAGAACTTCAAGATGGAAATAGCTTCCAAGGTGTCTTCAAATTAGCTCTAACCTTCCAAGACTTCATGAACTCACTCTCCTCTCTTGAATTCCCTATCTTCTTGGTTCTTCTTTTCCTTCTCTTCTTAGTTCTCATTCTCTTTTCTTCTTTCTTCTTCCTTCTCTTCTTGTTTTTCTTTTTCTTTTCTCTCTTCTCTTTTCTCCTAGCTCTCTCTATGGTTAGATAAAGTAAATTTGCTTTGCTCTTCTTCACTTGGCCGAATGGCTTCTTAGCCAAGTTGGTTTTTTTCTCTCTCCTAGACACTTATTCACTTCTCACACCACACTTGGTCTTGCTATTTAATACTATCACCAACCAATATATATAAATATATTAGGCACTAAGTCTTCCAAGCATTAACTCATGGGTCCTACTTGTTAATGCTTATTTGACTAACACTTAGTTACAGACCAAAGTGGAAGACCAAAACCAAATGGCTGGCCACTTCTTCTTCCTACCATCTCTCTCTCTCATTTATATATATTTGCCTATATGGAAGTCAACAAGTCAAAGTGCAAGTTTACTTAGTCATAATTAATACCAATTCCTTCAATGGTCGGTTCTCCTCATCACCTCATAATTTCTCCTTCATACTTGAAGTCAAACAATTTTACTCTCTTGGAACATCACCTAGCCGGCCACCATGCAAATTTTATATCCCAATATAATTCATTACTCACATGCACAAGCAAGGCAACTTATTCTAGCTTCCCAACACGTAGAGCAATTTAAGGAATATAACCTTTAGGCACACCAACCTATAATTTCATCTCCAAGAGAAGGTAATTTCATGATTCCCATTCATTCAAAAGATAAGGGTATCACAGACAGTTTTGAATTTGGTTTGGATCTTGAAGTGTATCGATAAGGGGTTATATGGGTTTATTGCACCATATGAGAGAATGAGAAAGGATTTTTGGGTGTGAATATAATCTTTTGCCAAAACCTTTTGTAGCTTCTTTTTCATACCTACCTTATATTTCCACCTAAAGAGAGAGAAAGAGCATTTTGTGTTTGTCATTGCGTGTTTGTGTGAAAAGGAAAAGTATAGACTTCTGGAAGAAGCCGAAAGAAGAACGATTGTTTTCGCAGGTGAACTTAGAGTGAGAAAGCACTACTGTGTATACAAGGGTTAGAGTGTCTAACTTGAGTTGGTGTTTTAGAGATTGTTTTATACATTATTCCTCGATGTGTATCTCCAAGGTAAGGAGATTTTATGCATTTACAAGATCATTTTCTTTATTCGTGTAAATATATATATGAATTCATCCACGTTAGTAAATATGTTCATAATCTGTGTATGATTATGAAATTGATGGCATGAAAATCAAGGTTTTAAGGAAATGCATTTTCTTTACAAATCTATATTTTAAGTTAAGAATTATCTGGACATGCTTTGCAAATTATTTTATGTTTATAGGTTACTTGCATCAAAATTTATTAAATTTAATTTTATTAGAAGCTAGATTTCTTGAGCTTTAATTTGATTCATAGGTTAAAAATGGCTAGGAAATGAAGGATTTATGATTTTTCAAAATTGATTATTTGGTTTGGGCTCTTACATTGGAACCAATCTGATCTTTGATATAAAATACATACATGAAAACTAATTAATTTATGATGTTTTTGTATTTAAGAATACACATCTAGAAAAGTGTATAATAAACATTTCATGATTTTGTAAGTTAAAATGAATTTTATAAAATTTTTGAAAATGGGCTATTTGGTTTGAATTGCTGCACTAGCACACCAGTTTGTTTTTATATAAATATAATACTTATAAGTTGAATTAATTTAGGAAACTTTTACACCTATAACGAGACATATGAAAGAATCTCCAACAAAATCTTCAAAATTTTTGGAGATAAAATGAATTTTATAAAAATTGTGAAAATAGATTGTTCTGTAATGGTTCTAGACAGAAACAACTATTTAGTTTTCTTAAAATTTGTATTAATTGGGAGTGTGAATAAATTATAAATTTTGTTTTTGTGAAACTAGGATTAAATTTAAGCATTTTAGACCTTTGAATTAATTGAAAATATTTTATTTTCTATTTTATCAGAATTATCAAAATTTATGTCCAAAATCTGTCTTTCCCAAGTCAATTTAATATTAAATTTCATTATTTAGTTGTATATATTCTTGAATATAGTTGCATGAGATTTAATTTGATTGATTTTGAGAACAATATTTATGAAAAGGCTAATATGAAACTTAAGCCTAAGAAATATGTTGTTTAAATAAAACTTACAAATTAAATGGATGAACATAAGAATCTAATTTGCATTTTGTTATTGAGGTCATAGAGAGTACTAAAATAGTGGGTTTTAGAGTCCAAGGGTCGAAAGTTTCGAAACCTGCATAGGGCGGTTAACGTTCCCAATAAGCTAGTAATTTATAAAGCGTATAATATACGTTAGTTAGCATTATGATAAATGCTGAGATAATGATTAGGCTTGAGATTGCGGGATCATGGCTTACAGAATGATAGATTTTATATCCTATGGATTAAATGTGAATCTTTTTACGAAATTTATAAATATTGCATATGAAATAGTTTTAAGTGTAAAATTTTATATTAAATAAGAAAATGATTTTATAAATGCATTTCTGAGCACACGTGAAATGTAGTGCTCACCTTTACTATAGTTAATGTTGCAGGGGCAAGTGTACATGACAGTTAGCTAGTCGATCTTGGATTATCCTGATGATTATATTCATTTTACTTTTATATTTGAATTGAAAACTTTAAGATATTTTGAATTTTGGGCCCATGTTTGAGGCATTTGGTTTTATAGCCCTTTTATGGCATCATTAAGACTCAAAGTTTTCTTTTTTAGAATATTGATTATTTATTTATTTCCACTCTAATATGGTTATGTTAAGGTGGTTTGATGATTATTTATCAATTTTGTCCCCATGTCCATTAGTTGTGGATTTTAGGATGTGATAATAAAATATATATATATTTGTATCTGAAATATAACTTCTTCTTCTTCTTCTTCATATTTCTTCTTCCTCTCTTTTATTCTTCTTTGATTTGTAAACACTTGGAATTGATTTCAATATGAAGATTCAAGATTTAATGAAGATCTTTGACTAAATCTTGGTGAGAACCAAAGATAAGAATGCTTATCTGAATAAACTTTTTGTATGAATGGGATATGAATGAATAGAGTCATAATTCTTCCAATCTTTCTTTTGAATAAAAATAAAGTGATTCTACTTTTAAATTGTGAGTAATTATTTTTACATTCTTCATGTAAACTTTCATTAACAAGAATATAGAATCTTGGTATGAAGGTTGCTTAGGGAGAGAATTGTGTAAACTTAGATACAATTATTTTGAAATCATAAAATTAGGAAATTCATTTACACTCTGTTTGAAACCATAGATTTGATACGTTTTTTATTTCATTTGATGAAAATTCTTACAATTCTTATGTTTGGAATTAAAATAAAATTTTATGAGTTGTATTTGATTTGATTTCATTAATTCAATTTTAGGATTTCTAAATCATTTGAAATCCAATTCAAAGCAATAGAATTTGATGAGAATTCATTAGTTTTTTAAGCCATTTAAGTAAATGGACAAATTTATCCTCATATACCATTTTTTCTATTTCCCATTAATATGTCAAATATAGTATGTTATTAAATCAAATCAGATCAATTCAATTCTTAAATTCAAAATATATTCCAAACACAAAATTTTATTTACCAAATCAAATCAAATCAATTTTAAGAAATGAATGTTTTTAAACTGACTATTAAATTTGATACTTCAATGTTTTATCTTTATTCGATACACTTTTATTACAATCAAAGATGAGATAATTCTAATATCCCATTTATAATAAATATTATTCATATATTTCATATAACCCTTTTGGTTCCGTTGTTTCAATTCACTTATTTACATCAAATTTTAAATATTTTATTCTTTTTATTATTCTCATTAAATCACAACTTTCCAAACCCAATTTTCACACTTTCAATAGTTGAGTCACTATAGAAGAGACATTCTCTAAGGAGACGATCCGGTTCTTACCAATTTGACTACTTAGCAAATTATTGTACTTGGGAATCGTCATCACTGAAGTCGAAGAAATGCATCTCTCTCCAGTTGTATCTAAAGTAAATTTAGTTGGCAATTTTAAGGGATGATAGATGGACACTGGCACTAGTCACCACGTCAATAGATGGATATTTTCATTATATCAAGGTATGGATGGAGAACAACTTTACAAAGGTAACTCAACAAGATCTAAATTTGAATGAAAATATAAGATTGTGCTAAAGATGACCTCAGGCAAAGAATTTTACTCGTAATGATGTGCTTCGCATGCCTAATACTCAAAAGAATTTAATTTCAGGATCATTGTAGAGTAAAAAGGGATTTAGGCATGTGTTTAAGTCTAATGAATTTGTACTTACTAAAAGTTGAGTGTATATAGGAAATGGGTATGTGACTGATAACCTCTTTAAGATGAATGTAATGACAATTGCTCCTAATAATAATAATAATTTATCTTCTGCTTACTTGTTTGAGTCATCTAAATATTTGGTATGGTAGATTAGGACATGTTAATTTTGGTACTTTGCGTAGATTAGTTAATTTAAATATTTTGTCAAAATTTAATATTGATATAGAACATAAGTGTAAAACTGAGTTGTGGCCAAATTGTTTAAATATTCTTTCATTTAATTGAAAGATGTACTAAACCTCTATAATTAATTCACACATGTATTTGTGATTTAAAATTTGTACAACCTCGAGGTGTTAAAAGTATTTTATTATTTTTATTGATAATTGTACAAGATACAATTATATATATTTGCTAAGAAACAAAGTATAAAAATGAAATTGACTACCAATTTAGCAGAAATATTAAAATGCTAAGCATTGATAAAGGTGGTGAACATGAATCACTATTTGCACATATTTGTACTGAACATGACATTGTTCATCAAACAACTACACCTTACACAGTTTAGTAAAATGAAATTGCTAAGCGTAAGAGTAAAACTTTAAAAGAGATGATGAATGTTACGTTGAAAGTTCTGGTTCACCCTAGAATTTGTAGGGGGAAGTATTGCTTTCTGCAAACTATGTTTTTAATAAGATACCTTATAAAAAATTAAATAAAACTCCTTAAGAGTGTTGAGATTTCTAACTAAGGTTACAATTTCTGCTCCTAAATGGACTAAATTTGGAAATTGGAAATGAAAATGAACCCAAACGAAGTAAAAGGGCAAGGACTACTAAATCTTTTGATCCTAATTTTCTAACATTTTTTTTAGAAAAGAAACCTCAGATTTTCAAGGAAGCAATGTCTATTCCTGAATTACCTTTATGGAAAGAAGTCATTGATAATGAAACAGAATCTATCATTAATAACCACACTAGGGAATTGGTGAATCTTCCACCAGGTAGTAAACGGTTAGATTATGAATGGATCTTCAAGAGGAAGATGAAAGCTAATGGATTCATTGATAAATACAATACAAGAATTGTAGTCAAAGGTTATAGACAAATAGAGAGAGTAGATTATTTTGACACATTCACCAGTTACAAGAATAATGTCCATTTGAATGTTAATTGATTTCATTGCATTGTATAATCTTGAGATACATTAGATGGAAGTTAAAATAACATTTTTAAATGGGGAATTAAATGAAGAAATGTATATGGAATAACCTAAAGGATTCATGGTTTTAGGTTAAGAAAATAAGGCATGCAAACTTTTTAAGTCTTTTCATGGGCTTAAACAAGCACAGAAACAATGACATAAGAATTCGACAATTTTATGATGTCAAATGATTTTTGCATTAATAAATGTGATAAATGTATTTATGTTAAAAACGTTTAAAATGGATATGTCATTATATGTCTATATGTAGATGACATGATTATCATAGGTAGCAATATGATATCATTGAAGCTACTAAGAAAATGTTGGCTAGCAAGTTTGACATGAAAGATTAAAGTGTTACAGATGTAATACTTGGTTAAAATCACTAAAATGTCTGATGGATATACTTTATTTTAATCATATTATATCAAGTAGATGCTAGATAAATTTATTAGAGTTGATAATAATATTGCGTGAGCACCTATTGATATAAATCTTTTTCTTACAAAGAATATTGGAAATTGCATATCAAAATTGGAATATTCTCGAATAATAGATAGCATAATGTATCTCATGAATTGCACTTGTCCAGATATTTCCTACCTAATGAGCAAGTTGAGTAAATATACCAGTAATGTAGGGGTAGACCACTAAGAGGCAATAGTTAGAGTACGTAGATGTTTAAGATATAATTTTAACTATGGGTTACACTATACAAGATATTCATTTGTGCTTAAAGGGTACAGTGATGCCAACTGGATTTTTGATAGTAAAGACACCAAGTCCACTATTGGATATGTCTTTATACTTAGGGTGTAGTTATTTCATTGGAATCCTCTAAACAAACGTGTATAACAAGATCTGCTATTGTAATATGAGTTTATAACATTAGATAAGGCTGGAGAAGAATGGCTTCGTAATTTTTTAGAGGCTATTCATATGTGGCCAAAACCTATGCCAGTTATTTACATATATTGTGATAGTCAATTAGCAATAAGAAGGGCACAAAATAATATGTATAATGGCAATTCATGACATATAGATTGTAGAATAACACTTTGAGATAACTGTTCTCTAATAAAATAATATCCATTGATTATATAAAATCAAATGATAATATTGCTGATCCTTTAACTAAAGGCTTGACAAGAGATCAAGTGTATAATTCATTAAGGGAAATGAGTTTAAAGCTTATGAATTGAGAATCATCATAATGGCGACCGAAACTAGCTGACTAGAGATCCCAAGGTCTAGGTTCAAATAGACAACCAAATTGTGAGAACGCTCTTTGAGATTAGTAAGGAATTAATTCGTACATCATTTCGTATAATGAAATGAATAGTGATAATCTAAACCATGTGTAATGATAAGATTTTCTTATAATGATCCTTATATCATGGAAGTGTAAGTGGAGTATAATAGGATACTCATAATAAGAGATCACCTATATTGAGTGTAAATGGGGTCATTTCTATGAGAATGGATAGGCTATTTTCTCTAGAGCACTCAAAGAATTAGCAGGCACGACTAGGGCCAAAACGGAAAAAATCTAACGAACTAAACTATGTCAAAGAGAAGTTATGTGAGTATTACTATCTTGGTTTATACTAAAACTGAACAGTTCATGACATCAAGTTCACAGATTAGTAAATAAACCTGGTAATAGATCACTAGTGAAGATTCAAAGTCAAAAGCTATCTATCCTGATATATTAACTTTCCATTGTACTCTATGTTAATTCTGCATCTGCATTTGCATTTCAGCCATTTCATTCATGTGGGGGGATTGTCACGCCCCGAGTCCGGGGACCCAGGGAGTGAGAGTGAATCATCCATAACATGTAAATACAGCCAACCATCAGAG
>JAVXUM010000004.1:13262158-13274078 GCA_035590655.1 Pouteria glomerata
ATTCTAAAACATCTTTGGTCCCTGAAACTATTAGTTATTAACTTTTAAAGATTAAATGAACCCCAAATTATCCTCAAATATAATGAGAATGTATTGTTATATCCTCAAGTGTAATGAGAATAGGAAAATTTTCAAAAAAATGTGATTTTTAAGATTCTAAAACATCTTTGGTCCCTGAAACTATTAGTTATTAACTTTTAAAGATTAAATGAACCCCAAATTATCCTCAAGTGTAATGAGAATGTATTGTTATATTGAGATTATATTAATTTACATGATTGAGTATATTATATGCATTGAGCTGGGGTGGAGTCATTTGGTTTTATTATTATTGATTGATTGATTGAGAGTGCCATATTGATAATATTGATGTGGCAAGACACAGGTCATGTATATAGACGGGGTCCTTATTTTTTAGAAAATGAACATATGAGATTTTAAAAATACTAGATGATCTCCCAATCAATATATATGACTAGAGTTTAGTCATTGAAATTAAGACGTTAATATTAAAATGATATATTATGAGATTTTTTCTAGACTACAGCTAGACCTTGCTTAAGCTAATTAGAAGCTTAATTAGGGGCGTAATTTGGTTCCCTAGCAGAAGGGTCAAGAGGTGTAACTCGGTTTCCCTGAGTCTTACACTTGTGGAGGTATAACTTGGTTCCTCCTTTGTGATATATATATTGAGATACACATTCCCTATAGGTATAAACGACGCAATTGATAGCTTCGTTTGCTTTACTAATTGTCACCTGTCCCAGGATAAAGTTAAGGGTAGATGGAGATTAGAGAATATATATTGGCATTAAATTCTATCATTACCCATTTTATGAGATTGTATAAATTATTATTATATGTTGAGATATTGAAGTTGTTAACTATAATGGCATTGAGTGTTTAATTTATTGATAATGCGTTGGGTTGTGAACATTGTATAATAAACTAAGAATTATGGTGACCTGATTTCCAAGATGAGATACGTAGCCAACTTAGGCTTGAGTAAACTAAATCTAGTCTTAACTAAAGATAAAAATAGGTGTGCTTATTTTTCTTAATTGAGAGCTGAACTATTAATATTGTAGGTTGTGTAACCCTGAGTATGGGTTTGATGTTTATATTCATGATATCATAATTTTGAAAGCTATAAAAATGATTATAATATATATTTTGGCTGTGTAGGTCTTAAGGCTGTCCTAAAGATGACATTGAAATGAATTATACCACTGTTTAATTATTGGTGATTTGTAACACCCAATATTTTAATTTGAGTTATTTTTGTATTATTTTGGATAAATAAAATATTTAAATTGAATATAAATGGATTATTATATTTTTCCTGAGCCGAGTTGAGCCCGAAGTGGTATTGGGTTGGACAAAATGGGCCAAGAGCTCAAGCATCTTTTCTTTTCTTCAACTTATTCTTTCTTCCTCCGGTTTTCCTTTCCTTTTTGTTTTAGAACCGATCCAGGAGAGAGATAGAGAAAGGAAAGAGAAGAGAAAAAGGGAAAACATGAGAGAGAGAGAGATTTAAAGCTAGAAGTTGGTCGATCTGGGGAGATCTCGACGCCGTGATCGTCATGGTGCAACCCGTTTCACAAGATTCAAAGCGAGGAGGAAGAAATTGGAGTTTGAAGTTCGAAGTTCAAAGCGGTTTTCTTCTATTTTCTCCATTTTTCTTCAGATTCGAGGTAGGTGGGACTTAGATTTGAGTTCTAGACATCATAGTGATCGTTTTGATGTATATATATGCATGTTTTTATGAGATATGGAAGAAGTGATATATATATGTATATATATTGTTCTATGTATATATATATATGCATAAACGTTGATGGATCTGCATATTTTCAAGTAAATTCTGAAATTGAAGTTATAGAAACGTGAGATGAAATTATTTGAGTGTTTTTGGTTGAGTTTGGGGTTAAATAGGAAAGTGGATCAGATGAATTGGAGGTTGGGTTGAAATGGAATAACCTAGCTTGTGTTTCTGGTCTTAGGCGTCCAGACGGTCGCATCGGGCGTCCGGACGAGCCTAGTTAGGTGTCTGGACGGCTGAAATCCACTTTGTGTGGGTTGGTCAATTTTGACCTTCTAATGCTTGTTTTATGCCTCAAACTAGTTTATACACATGTTATACACATAATTTGGAGTTTAAATTATGATGAGAATGAATGTGAACAGAGTTGATATGAAGTAAAGGTTAAATTCCATGATTAAGCATATCATGTGCATCGGGATTGTGGTGGTTTCATCCGGTGTGACAAATATGTATGATAGGCCGAGAGTGCCATTGAATTACGTAATGTGCCGAGGCACGTGTGATATATATTGATTTTGATTGTGAATATGGAATATCGGATGATCCCCATTTAATTTAAATGACTAGAGCTTAGTCCTGTGGAGTTTGGACGTTAATATGAGATGTATGAATTGGATATTTTCCCGGACTGCAACCGGTTGCCTGCTTGAGATAGCGGATGCCTGCCTGAGATAGATAGATGCCTGACTAGAGGTGTATCTCGGTTCTCTAGCGGAAGAGCCAGGGGGTGTAACACGGTTCCCCTAAGTCATACCTTGCTTGAGCAAAGTAGATGCCTGACTAGAGGTGTAACACGGCTCTCTAGCGGAAGGACCAAGGGGTGTAACACAGTTCTCCTGAGTCTTACACCTATTGAGGTGTAACACGGTTCCCCACATGTGATATTATATGAGATATATATATGTACGTTTGCCGTCAGTGCTTAAAATTCTGTGTTTGGTGACCACGCGTGTCTTACCTGATAGCCTTGCTAAGTGTCACCAGTCCCAAAATAAGGTTGGAGGTAGAAGAAAGATATAGGATGCATGAGTCATTGCATTCCATCATACCCATTACATGAGATTGTATGAGGCTGTATGAGTGGTTGTTATAGACCTTGAGAAATGGGTATAGATGTTATGAATAATATTAATGTTGGATTTATTGTTATTGTATGAGATATGCAATCTAGATAATAATTTAGGAACTACGAAGACCTGATTCCCTAGGTGGGATACGTTGGCTGCTTAGGCGTAAGTAGCCTAAGTCCGGTCTATACTGCGGATGGTAATAATTTTGGTTGTCCTCTTAAATGAGAATTTGTTTATTAGGGTTAAAATTATGTGGCTCAGAGTAAAGGCCCGATATGGTTGTTTGTTTTAGTTATGTATATTTTGGTTAATGCTACCGGGGTATGGCTGCATTAATGTCTAGGATTTTGTCGTATTAATTTGATATGGAAATGAGGGACAGTTACTAGTTGCACTAATGAATGTTATTGCGTTATGACTTGACCTTGGTGTAGGTTTTTAAATTATTTTATTAGTCCCTATTTTCCCATGCCGTCCGTTTCGGACAATGTAAGTTAAGGGCGTGACAATATAGTATCAGAGCTCTAGGTTGCGATTACTTTGGGCCTTGGGTAGTAAGGCTTACACATTTTGCTGTGTTTTACTGAGCTTCTTCACATTTATTATGTGAGTTAGAATCTGAATACCGCGATATCCTATGTTGTGATTGTTTGTGGATGTGGTAAGAACTAGGATTATCGCTTATGTTGTGACCATATCAGTGGTTAGTGTGAAAGTTTGGTGGGACATTATAGTTAATGGTAAACTTAGGGGATTGGTAGTGGCTCGACGAGCCTAAACGTGAGATTTAAAAATTTTTCAAGGATGATTCTAATGTCGGGCATGGTGATTATGGAAAATTATGAAAATGGTAAAGTTTTAGATTTGAACTTGAAAGGCTCTAAGAGCCAATGTGTGTAGATTCTTCGATGGGTAGTGGTTCATTGGTGAATTGGAATTTTAGAATTTGTGTAAGGACTTGTTCAACTGTGGATAGATTTAAGAGTTTTAAAGATGAAAGAATTTGATGTTATTTGGGGATGGATTGACTGTCCCCTTACCGGGTGACTATTGATTGTCATCGTAAGTTGATAATGGCTATTCTACCAGACAACACCGTAGTGAAGATTAGGGGTAAGGCTAGAGCAGTTTTGCATTCCCCATTGTTCGACACAAGGTGTGTGGGTAAGTTTTTAGGTTTACTTACGAGCTTAAGATTGAATGAGGAGGGCTCCAGACACTTTCTTCTGAGAGTTATCTGTAAGTATGAATATGTATTTCCAGATGAGTTATGGGAATTACCTCTACAGAAGGAGATTGAGTTTTGTATAGATCTGATACCGGGAGTTTCTCCTATATTAGTGGTACCATATTGTATGGCACCGGTAGAGTTGAAAGAATTGAAAGTGCAGCTGAATGATTTGTGTTCTCGAGGCTTTATCTGACCCAGTACATCGCCTTGGGGAGCATCGGCAGTTTTTGCAAAAAAGAAGGATAAGACCTTGAGATTGTGTGTGAATTACCGATTGTGAAACTCGGTAACAATTAAGAGTAAATATCCTTTGCCCAGGATAGATAATTTGTTTGACTAGTTGAAGGATTCTATTTGTTTCTCCAAGATTAATCTTCGGTCGGAATAACATTAGTTGAGAATTTGGGACGAGGATATTCCCAAGATTGCATTTCGTACCCAGTATGATCACTTTGAGTTTATGGTTATACCATTTGGGTTGACGAATGCTCCTGCAATTTTTATGGATTTGATGAATAGGGTTTTCCGACCATTTTTGGATTGGTTCGTGGTAGTGTTCATTGACGATATTTTAATTTATTCTCATAATGAACATGAACACGAGTAACATTTGAGGGCAGTATTGCAGACACTTCGGGACCACAAGTTGTATGCTAAGGCTAGCAAATGTGAATGTTGGTTGTCCGAGATAAAGTTTTGGAGTATGTAGTTTCTGGTCAAGGGATCGCAGTAGATCTATCTAAAGTTTCGGCTGTGTTAAATTGGACGCGACTGAGGTCTGTTTGCAATCCGTAGTTTATTGAGTTTAGCTGGTTATTACCACCATTTTATTCAGGATTTCTCTCGGTTGGCAGGTCCATTGATTCAGTTGACTCGAAAAGGGGTGAAGTTTGAATGGGATGATACTTGCTAGTATGCTTTTAATAAATTGAAGAAGAGGTTGACTGAGGCTCCAGAACGTGAAAAGGGATATTCAGTGTATTGTGATGCTTCGCGTGAAGTTTTGGGGTGCGTATTGATGCAGAATGAGCAGGTGGTAGCGTATGGGTCTAGGCAACTGAAGCCACATGAGAGGAATTACCCTACGCATGATTTGGAGTTGACCGCGGTAGTTTTCTCTTTGAAGACTTGGCAGCATTATTTGTATGACGAAAGGTTTAATGTGTATTCAGATCACAATAGTTTGAAGTATTTATTCACTCAACGTGATTTGAATATGAGGCAAAGAAGGTGGATGAAATACCTGGAAGATTATGACTTTGGTCTTCATTGTCATCCAGGGAAAACTAATGTGGTGGCTGATACTTTGAACAGGAAGCCACAGAATTTGGCGGCGGTAATGATTCATTCTCAGTGGCGCCTTCAGGAAGACATTGGTGGGTTTGAATTTTGATGGGAAGAAGACAATGAAGGTGGCACTATGTACTCCAATGTGAATTGTTTACAAGTGGTGCCGATGTTGTTGACACGGGTGTTAGAGGCTCAACAGATAGACTAGTATTGTCAAAACATAAAATATTATCTGTCGTCGGGATAGAAGGTAGAAGGTTGAAGTCTATCCGCAGAAAGTCATTTGAAACTTAGAGATAAGATTTTTGTGCCTAATGTGGATAGGATTAGAGAGAAAGTACTCCGAGAGTTTCATTATTCAAGGTTTGCTGTACATCCTAGAGGAACTAAGATATATAAGGATTTGGGGCGACAATACTGGTGGAACGGTATGAAGAAGGATGTTACGGAATTCGTGTCTCGCTGCCTAACTTGTCAACAAGTGAAGGCCGAGCACTAGTGGCCAGCTGGGTTGTTATAGCCATTACCCGTGGCACAGTGAAAATGGGACTACGTGACCATGGACTTTGTGACGAGATTACCGAGGACTTGAAGGAGGCATAACGCTATTTGGGTGATTGTGGACCGATTGACTAAGTCGGCACATTTTCTACCCGTGAAGAATAAGGATTCTATGGAAGAGCGGTGTCAGCTTTATATTCAGGAGATCATTTGGTTGCATGGAACTCCGTTATCGATTTTGTTGGACCGGGATCTGGTGTTCACGACTCAATGTTGGCAGAGCTTACAGGAGGCACTTGGGACTCAACTCTATTTCAGTATGGTATTTCATCTGCAGACAGATTGGCAATCGAGCAGACGATTCAGATTTTGGAAGACATGTTGAGATCCTGTGTGTCGACGTTATGAGGAAATTGGGAGAGCAGTCTACCATTGGTGAAATTTGTATACAACAACAGTTATCAAGCAAGCATTGGTATGGTTCCCTATTAAACTTTATATAGACGACCTTGCAGATCTCCGTTGTGCTGGGCTGAAACCGGAGAACCTGTAACGGTTGGTCATGACTTGGTGAGACAAGCGTCAAAGAAGATTTAAGTCATCCAACAAAGACTTTTAATAGCCCAGAGTAAACAGAAAAATTATGCTGATAAACGGAGGCGGCCGTTAGAGTTTCAAGTCGGTGATTTTGTATTTTTGAGAATTTCACCAAGATAAGGTGTGGTATGTTTTGAAAAACATGAAAAGCTTTCCCCATGATATATTGGACCTTTTGAGATCGTTGCTAGAATTGGCAAGGTGTCATATCGGTTGGCGCTTCCTCCACAGTTAGCTCGGGTTCACAACGTGTTCCACGTTTCTATGCTTCGGAAGTATATACCGGACCCTTCTCATGTCGTTAGTTGAGAAGACTTGGACATTGAGGAGGATATGACTGTAGAAAATCTGCCAGTTCAGATTGAAGACAGGCGTAAACAGGTTTTGCGTGGCAAAACTATTCCGTTGGTTCATGTGTTATGGCAACATCGTGGAGTTGAGGAATCCACTTGGGAACGTGAGTCAATGATGCGGGTGAGGCACCCGTCTTTGTTTGAGGATTGAATAGTGTGTTGTAAATTTTGAGGACGAAATTTTTATAAGGGTGGAAGTATGTAACACTCGGTATTTTAATTTGAGTTATTTTTGTATTATTTTGGATAACTAAAATATTTAAATTGAATTTAAATGGATTATTATATTTTTCCTGGGCCGAGTTGAGCCCGAAGTGGTATTGGGTTGGACAAAGTGGGCCAAGAGCCCAAGCATCTTTTCTTTTCTTCCTCTTTTTCTTTCTTCCTCCAGTTTTCCTTTCCTTTTTGTTTTACAACCGACCCAGGAGAAAAAGAGAGGAAAGGGAAGAGAGAAGGGAAAAGAGGAGAGAGAGATATTCAAAGCTAGAAATTGGTCGATCTGGAGAGATCTCGACGCGGTGATCGTCGTGGTGCAACCCGTTTCACGAGATTCAAAGCGAGGACGAAGAAATCGGAGTTTAAAGTTCAGAGTTCAAAGTGGTTTTCTTCGATTTTCTCCATTTTTCATATTCAAGGTAGGTGAGACTTAGATTTGAGTTCTAGACGTCGTAGTGATCGTTTTGATGTATATATATGCATGTTTTGATGAGATGTGGAAGAAGTGATATATATATATATTGTTCTGTGTATATATATGCATAAACGTTGATGGATCTACATATTTTCGAGTGAATTCTGAAATTGAAGTTATAGAAACGTGATATGAAATTATTTGAGTGTTTTTGGTTGAGTTTTGGGTTAAATAGGAGAATGGATCAGATGAATTGGAGGTTGGGTTGAAGTGGAATAACCTAGCCTGTGTTTCTAGTCTAGGGTGTCCGTATGATCGCATCGGGCGTCTGGACAGGCCTGGTTAGGCGTTTGGACGGCCGAAAGCCACTTTGTATAGGTTGGTCAATTTTAACCTCCTAGTGCTTGTTTTATGCCTTGAACTAGTTTATACACATGTTATACACATAATTTGGAGTTTAAATTATGATGAGAATGAATGTGAATAGAGTTGATATGAAGTAAAGGTTAAATTCCATGATTGAACATATCATGTGCATTGGGATTGAGGTGGTTTCATCCGGTGTGACAAATATGTATGATGGGCCGAGAGTGCCATTGAATTATGTGTGTGCCAAGGCACGCGTGATATATATTGATTTTGATTATAAATATGGAACACCGGATGATCCCCATTTAATTTAAATGACTAAAATTTAGTCATGTGGAGTTGGGACGTTAATATGAGATGTATGGATTGGATATTTTTTTGAACTACAGCCAGTTGCCTGCTTAAGATAGCGGATGTCTGCTGAGATAGGTAAATGACTAACTAAAGGTGTAACTCGGTTCTCTAGCGGAAGGGCCAAGGGGTGTAACACGATTCCCCTGAGTCATACCCTGCTTGAACAATGCAGATGCCTGACTAGAGGTGTAACACGGTTCTCTAGCGGAAGAGTCAGGAGATCTAACACGGTTCCCCTGAGTCTTACACCGTAGGGGTGTAATACGGTTCTCCACATATGATATTTATATGAGATATATATATATATGTGCGTTTGCCATCAGTGCTTAAAACGGTATGTTTAGTGACCGCGCGTATCTTGGCTGATAGCCTTGCTAAGTGTCACCAGTCCCAAAATAAGGTTGGAGGTAGATGAAAGATATAGGATGCATAGGTCATTGCATTCCATCATACCCATTACATGAGATTGCATGAGGCTGTATGAATGGTTGTTATAGACCTTGAGAAATTGGTATAGATATTATGAATAATGTTAATGTTGGATTTATTGTTAATGGAACTACGAAGACCTGATTCCCGAGGTGGGATACGTAAGCAGCTTAGGCGTGAATAGTCTAAGCCCGGTCTATACTGTGGATGGTAATAATTGTGGTTATCCTCTTAAATGAAAATTTGTTTATTGGGGTTAAAATTATGTGACTCAAAGTAAAGGCCCGATATGGTTGTTTGTTTTGGTTATGTATATTTTGGTTAATGCCACCGAGGTATGATTACATTAATATCTAGAATATTCTTGTATTAATTTGATATGGGAATAAGGGACAGTTACTAGTTGCACTGATGAATGTTATTGCGTTATGACTTGACCTTGGTGCAGGTTTTTAAATTATTTTATTAGTCCCCATTTTCCCATGCTGTCCGTCCCGGACAATGTAAGTTAGGAGCGTGACAGATATTCTTTAATATTCTTTTTTATATAAGAATGAGGAATATTTGTTAATATTTTAATTATTATTTATGATATTGACTTAAATTAGATAGATTTTAGTTGGCTTTAATTAGGTTCCATATTCTCACACCGTTCGTCCCTAGACTGTGAGATTAGGGGTGTGACATTTACAATTTGAAAGAAAAAAATATAAATAATCTATTAAAACTTAATAATTGTTTAAAATATCAAAATGTTTTAATTAATAAAATTCTAGTGTTATCAAGTACTCAAACTCTGTTATCGAAGTTTCAATTTAGAACTAAAATTGGAAGATTGAAAATAAACTTGAAAAAAGTTAAAAACAAGTATTTTAAAACGTTAAATAACTCAACTGAATATTATACAAGAAAGTTTATATAAGAAGATGAGAGATTTTTAAATAAAGAGTTAGAGAATTTTAAGATATAACTGAAATTATTTGAAAAGTTGAGGGTATTATATTCTAAATTATTTATCATACTTTCATACTTTTAATAGTAGTATAGATATTGATTTCAGACTATGACTATTAGTTGTATTGTATTATTTATGCTAGGACCCAAATTCGAATCAAAATGATAATACAAATACAAACGATACAAAATTTACGTGGTTTGGTGCCTCTTACTACATCTACAAGAGAAAATAAAAGAATTTCATTATACCAAAAAAATTTAAAGGCGAGTCCAACCACTTAGCTCTCATACTTCTCTAAGCTCCTTTTCACTATAATTTTTTCTATTTTTCTTATCTCCCTTACACGACTTAACCCTCCTATTTATACATAAACTAGACGTCAGTGCACATACGATGCATATGAAATTTGTTTTTATAACATTTTGATAGATATTTATAAGAATAAGGATAATTATTAAACAGGAAATACTTATACTAACGTGTATATATATATATAGTCTTTGGGTTATTTTTGTAAATATAAAAAAAAATAAGGATAACCATGTAATAGAAAATATATCTTAATTGTTTTTATAATTTGAATATGATAACTAAATTTTTTAAATTTGAAATTTTTGAATTTGGGAAGGTTATAAAATAAATTTTTTTTCTTTACCTTTTAAAATTAACATGTGTATATATATTTAACTTTAGGGGTATTTTTATCAATTTAGAAAATAAGGGCTTCATCAAAACTATTGCTTCATAAAAATAAGATTTTCACCAAATCTCGATACTTATTCTATAATAGTATAGATAAGGAGTGCATTAACAGTCTGAATAGTGAAGTAATTTGTCAACAAAAGCTAGCACCAAATTAGGTGTTATGTGCAAAATCCCTTGGGTCTCCTCTTATAGTTCTACGAAAGATCAACTTGCTCCAAGTGCAGCCACTTGTTTGGGTGGACAACTTGACAACCACTCCCTCCACCCAACATGGATGTGTATATAACGTCCACTGCATCATTTTATTCTAACCTAATTTTTCTTCTGTCAGCAAATTTTTCTAGAGGTAATGTATGAACGACTTATTGCATTTAAGCTTGTCTAGGCTTGTACTGCTATGGATGCTGTATTACCTCATCCAAGGTGCATGCACTCAATTATCCAAGTACAAAAAATCATTTCTAGCTTTTTCCTTACTATAAAAGATGTCTACTATTGCCGCCAAATACACTTTTAATAAGTCTACAATCCTAGGCAACTTCATCCCTGACAATGTATATATATCACAAAGATTTACTATTTCACAGTTGTTTTCCCATTGTCCAACACTCTTAACACTTTCGTGCTCTTTATGCAATAGATGATATTGTCATTTCTCATGCCAATCACCATACGACCGCATTCCACACCGGATGCCTATACTCCTACCCCTCCATCAGGATGCCATGTGACCCATCTCTCTAATTCCTATCCACATTCAAGAAATTCTTGTTGTGGATTCTTTCAAGAGCAAATAAGACTATCCAGCTTTATCCAAACCAATGCTAAGCAGTCATGTTCTTTTCTTTGAGTTTTGATATGAACCCGTCCAGCAATCATTGCACTAGTCATTCTATAAGGCCTGAAATTCCCACACACTTCAACTCCTTCCAATGCTCTTATGCCGCTAACTTGGGCCCATCTAGTACACTCTAGCACTGATTTTCATGTGCGTTCATACAGTACTGCATCTTTTTTTCACTTTATTATCGAACTTGTGCCTGATAACAGGTTTCAACTGCCAACACTCTCCTCCAGCTAGTACAATACTAACTCAATCCTACAACACAACATTGTCATTCTCAGACTCTGGCACTGCTATTTTCCTAAGTCAGATTTCATTTTTTTTCCTTCTCCTTTTCTCTTCATCACTTTACATTTTTAGCAGACTTGTTTAATGCACTATTCCTCGTTGCAATAAGAACAAATGTTAGGTATTCTATTAGATTAGTAATTTATGATCAAAATAGAGTTCTAAACAATATAAACTTAAATGTATGCTAGGACACTTGAGTTTGGATTTAGAATGGATTGTTCAGCCTTTAGAAGATTCTAAACTTGGTCACTTCGTGGGAAGCACATGAGAGACTTGCTCTAAGTCATGGAAAAAAAATATAGAGAGACTGTTTTTAGAGTTTTGGCCGTGCGAAAAGAACGTTAGAAAATTGCAAGAAGACCACATCCGTCAGTATCAACTGTTAGAATTTTCTATATATTGAGCATACATTAATTAATTTTATTTTATTAAAAATGGGTTAGAACCAAGTTAAAGATGAGGTCATACATGA
>JAVXUM010000004.1:13307846-13321564 GCA_035590655.1 Pouteria glomerata
CACTAGGTGGGGTTAGCATTGATGATATCTTGTTAATTTGATATTTTTATCTTTTATGATTAAAAAAAGGGTGTTTAAAATATAAAAAAGTACATTTGATTATGTCAAATAAAGTCAAATAGTTGCGTAATTAGAAATTGAGGCTTTTCAAATAGAAACCAAATTCAAATCAACATATGGTTATTCCAACTTTCTAGGATTCCATCTATACACTATGTAGGGGTCTTTATCTTTTTTAGTAGGTTTTATTTTTTTGGGCATAGCCATGATGTTTCTTTTGTTTTCATATACTTTTATCAGTATCAATAACTCGTTAAATCATTCTAGACTATTGCAATGGTTGACTACAGATATTCCTTGCATGCAATCACACCCTCATATGTAGATTTCCTTATCCATTTTGTCAGTATTATGAGTGACCTATCACGGGAAAAAAGAAAAAGAAAAGAAAAGAAAAGAAATAGTTTTCTAATTAGTTCATTAATCAAAGGTTCTGTTTATTCTTGTCTTCATCACTGCACCATCTGTATCTTATTTTTGTGATGCTCATTTGTCGGATAAACTGTTTCATGACTAAACCATCTTTACCACATTAAAAATATATATATATATATATTTTGATTTACGAAACTTAATATTATCCCTTTGCAGTTAATAGGTATGTATATACATATATTTTTTTATAATTTAAGGTGTTCGGACTAATTTATCAGCATCTTGACTAAACTGAAAATTGACGGCTGACTAAACGTTTATTGACCCTAATAAAACTGAAACTAATGAGCAAATTTAAGGTATTACCAATTACGTTACCTCTCGGGGTTAATAGATACGTATTGATAACATGAATTTAAGAAATTTAGAGTTCCTATGGTTATTGAATCAATTTTATCGCTTAAATTTTGTTGAAAACAAATCAGACAACATTAATTATCCAATGGTGGTTTGTCTATTCAATTTTGAAGGTCCATTGCACTGGTCTAAAGAAATTTTAAAGCCCCAATGGCGATTGAAACTATAGACACACAAATTTTGACAAAATCAAATATTGTCATGTGTCAAATGAAAATCTAATTAAATTGACAAGTTTAATCTTATCACGTGTTTCGTGAAAGATTTCAATAAAATTATACAAGCAGACTAATCAAATGCTGTCACATGTAAAAGTGATGCAGTTAAGACTTGACTAATTAAATTGAGTCACTTGTTAGTTAGGCCCATTACTAAAGATAATTAATACTTTTTAATTATCTCTTAGAAAATAAATAAATAAGATATAATTATTAAAATGTATAATATTATCTTAACTTCTTGAATTTGTCTCCTATTAATAAATAAAATAATAATGAGATAATTATCTTGGAGAAATTAAATTCAATAGTTGTCATTGCCAAACAGAAAGACACATTCTTTTTGCATACGAGGAGACTTTGCTAGATCAAGCTGACAAAGCCTTATAGATTCTCAAGCATAGAAAACACCTAAGTGTCAGTTTGAGATCAAGCTAAGTCCTCAAATTGATGTCAATAAGAAAAAAATCTGAGGATTTTTTTTATTATAATTTCAGAGATTATAATTCATTTTCCACAAATCAATAAAAATTTCAATTTGTTTACACAATTTCTCTGTTTATTTTTCAAACATGAAATTTGTGTATACAATTTTTTTAACACGCTTGGTGGGACCAATTTTGCCTTTCATTTCATTTTTTCATCAAATCAAATCAACCAAAATCACAATGTCTCTCAAGAATGACTGTCAAAAGGTTCCACAACTGAAACCCGAAGGCTCCAAATCTACAACAAGCAATACTAGCTCGAGGTCTACTGCTTAAAGCACTGGCCTGATCACATCACAATACATATTTGTAAGAAGCGAGTAGTATCTAAACTTGGGATGCAAGTAGTTAAGCCCTTAGGATTAATCATTGCTTTTTCTCAAGAAAGGAGCGAGAGTTAAAGAAAAGGGAGCAAGGGGCCACAATTGAAGAATTTATAGAGAAATTGCCAAACAAATGGGATGAGGTGAATGTGAAGTTAGGTGAAAACAATGAAATTCAAGACACTCAATACTTCATAAAGAAAGAGTTGCAGAGCCAAGGCAAAAGACTCGATTCCATTGAAGCCAAACTCTCAATTCTAGTACCTCCTTTGTAATGACTTGTTTTTCCTCCAATACCACAAGAATATATTTATATATAAATAATAATATTTCTAAGAAGGAATGGTTGCAGGCTAGGTTTGCAACCTTAGAGGCTACAAAACCTATATGTATGTAAGTGTATATATATATGCCTAATTTTACTTTGTCACCAAAAAAAAGCTAAGCTGAGTAATGTAGATTGCCTTTGCAGCCTATGACATTCCTAATGGAGGAAATGAATTTGCAAAGGGTGGTTGTTTGTATATATATGCTTAATTTTATCACAAAAAAAAAAAAAAGTCAAATTGGGCAGTGCAGGTTGCTTTTGCAGCCTGTGACATTTCAAAAGTGCAAAATGGACTGGCAAGGGTGGGTAGTCGAAATTGACAGTGTAAGGAGAGTAGCAATAGTATAGTGATGGGCAGAAAACTACTTGCCCACCAAACATCCTCGAATATAAATGTGGGTGATTGTAGTCTGTTAGAAAAAAAAAATGATAACCCAAAATCAAAGAGCGTGAGATAGAAAGGGAAATGAAGTGGAAAGTGATTTTGACAGTTATTTGGCTGAAGACGAGAGAAGTTGGCAGTGTAAAATAACAACAAAATATCGAATAAGTGTACTAAACTTTCATCAAATCTAAAAATATTCTAAGGTTTCGTAGTTAAAAATATATTGAGAATATTGGTAAAATTATTTTGATGTTGGTAACTAGCAAATACTCGTTTGAAAGTTCGAGGTAAGGATTTTATACATTTTAATTACATATATGAGATGTAGAAATATTTTTTTTTTAAATTTTTATATGTTAATTTTGCATAAATGTAATTAAATTTAGACTATACTACATAGATTCAATCTGAAACCCCTGGGATGTTCTGGCCGAAATAGGCTTGCTGGAAAGAAAGAAATATATGAGGGAATACGCTAAAGTATATTCCATGGAAGTACTTAGAATTACTTTTCAGCCCCACATTGTTATATATAATTATAAACTAAACCTAACAGTTATACGAAATTTCAGTTTGACTCCAATAATTATTGAAAATTTTAGATTGAGCACAAAATTTTTAAATAATTGCATAGTGACCCTAAAAGTTTTGAATAATTATGAAGTGGCTACAAATTTATTTAAAAATTTCATTTTTACCCCAAAAAGTTGTGAGAATTACAATATCACCCCTAAAGTTGTGGGAAATTATAATTTTGCTCATAAAATAACTCAAATATTTTTTATTCTTTTTTTTTAGTGATAACCTTTGGTCAAAATCTCTTAATATAGAGAAATTTGATAAAAAGGATTATTTTTTAATGAAAGGTGTGTGGTTTTAAATATTTGAGTGATTTTTTTTATGGAAAATGTCTTATGAAAGAGATTCATATTAAAAAAAATAACATTAATATTAGTGTGATAATTATAGATGATGATGAGTTATTGTGATGAGCATTAGTATAAAATGATATTATTGGTGGACTATGATAAAATATTAACTCATTATATTATGATGAGATAACTTTGATTAAGATAAATTGTTATAATAAGATGATATTATTTGTGATGAATTATTTATGATAAATGATTCTAAAGATGACATTAATGATGATGACAATAGTTACGATAAATTGTCATGGTGAGATGGTGTTGTGTGTGATGAATTGCTTACGACGAAATGTTGTTTATGATAAATAGTTATAAAGATGATAATAATGAGAATGACAATAGCTATGATGATGTTTATCGAAAGAGATGGGATTGAGATTGTGAATATGGAGATGGATGGTACTAGAAAATAAGAAGGATACAGAGAATATCCTAAAGTTGAAAGACTTGAAACCTATACAGAGATTTGGCATTCATACCGATAGGTTAGTAGTCTACAACATCATGTTTATTTGGCTAATTATGGCCCAAGGCCTTGACCCTAAACGATAACATATTTGGTTCATTATTTCTATTGGGTATTGGCCCATAAAAGAAGACATTATTGACACCCACCCTATGAGTGTGAATGTGAATGTAACGATGAAGGTGAATTGATGATGACGAGATTAATAAGACTAATAAACTAGAATTACTATTGAGATTCATGCTCAAGTTGAGTGTTGATTGTGAATAATGATATATCATGATGAATTGCGGTTGTTGATTAATCTAGTGTGGATTATTATTTGTATTATTTTGTTATATATCATATATGCCTTTATTATGTATCATGGGCACAAGTGGATTAGTGCTTACGTCCCTACATATTGTGTTGTAGGTGCAGAACCTGACAATTAGGTGGGGTCGCCACATTGAATTAGCCTGAGAATTTTTTTTATGCTTTACTTTAACTAGTCCAGACTGTATTAGTATTCTATTTTGATTTGTTCGATTGGGCTATAAGGCCATAAGGCCAAGATATTACTTTTTATTTTATTTTATTTTATTATGTTGGGACTATAATTGTAGCATTGTGGTCTGGTTGAACCAAGCTTTACACATTACCTTACTACAATATTATCATTTGGGACTATGAGTGTCTGTTCCAGGGTGATTATGGCTCTGATCAGGGAAAAGGAGTATATTTGATGCATGTTACATGAGGCATAATTCACTCATCCCTCGGGTCATAAGATCCAAGGTGTGACATCATTCTACTTTTAATCCATTGCTTGAACATCCTTTCTTTTATCATGATGATCCTCATCGAGAAGATTAGAGATCTAAGGTTGTATTTTGTTTGTCACCAAGTCAAGTAAAATTTAGGGTGCATTTGGCATAAAATCTTTTTTAAAATTCTCTGAAAACCTCTGAAAACTTCTAAAAGTTATTTACTTTTTATTTTACTGTACGAATTACGAACTTATGACTTATCTCATTGTATCTCACTTTTTATTACTGCAAACACCCTCTTATTAGATTGAGTCCTTGTGAAGTTTTTGCTTTGTTTTTTTTTTTTTCTTTTGTTGTGTGGTAATTGAAAGTTTTGAGATTATGATACTATCGTGATGAATTTGGGAAGTAAGACAATCCATTTTGTAAAGCTTAAATGTCCTATTTTGTATGAAATTGAAGTTAAATGAATGGAATGCTTCCTAATTCAAAACTTGGTTCAATTATGTTATATGATTGATTAATGTTTATTCTTGAAATTTCTTTATGATTATTCTTAGGACTTTGAATGTTAATATGAGATTTATAATTTTGATACTCTTGAAGTTACTTGAACTTAAATTATGAATTAATGAATTACGTGACTATGATCTCATGAAATATAGCCTTAATTCAAGACTTGTATGCACTTAATCTTTATTAGTGGAGACTACCTTGTGAGACTTGAGCCTTTTGAACATTTCTTCACTAGTATACCAAGAAAATTTGTTTGCTACTTTGCAAACTATGTCGGACAACACCCACAAACCTAAATGAGAAACCTAAAATAGATTAATAGGGTTTCTGTAGTGTTGTATTTGTTCTTACGCTGTAATGGATCATCTAATGAAGTTGTTATAGACAAAAAAAAAAAAAAAAACCTATGCCCCCTAAATTGGAGTTCACATGCTATGTAATTAAATATACTATAGAAATAACAAGATCCACGAAAATATTAATTACATGATCCCATGTCTCGTAAAATCGCAGTTCACTATTTAAGAATGAGGTAATAATAGAAGCAATCATAATCACACAACATATAGTCATGTGATCAGAATAGCTGGATAGAACACTAGGAGATAGTAGCCAGTGGAATCCCTGCAAATAGAGATTAGCACAAGCTCATGTTCTACCCTAAGCATGCGCTAATCTGATTAATGGGAAACATGGTAAGATTATTCATACACAATATTCACAAGTGCTCTGATACGAATTATAAATATATGTAGCAAATCCTTGAACCCTGTTATAGTGTGCATAGGTAATACCAAAAATTTTTTAGTGAAATCTATCTACATGATAGAGATCATACTTGTGAGGTTTTATCCAAATCTTGAAGACATCAATTACGTATTTGATCACTCGAAGATAATATCTGATCTTCAGATATATTCCTTAGATACACCTTATTTCAAAGAGGATGGGCTCTTAACTGCTACGACTATTAAGTTTTTTTTTTTTTAATCTCTATTTGATCTCCTATATACGAACACACATATAAGAATTTTCGCTAGCTGTTTGTAAGAGCGCATATTTACAGAGGATTCAATAGGAACCTTTGGATGAATATGCTTTGAATTTCTTACGCAAATAAGAACTCTTAATCTAATCCAGATTAAACATTATTTACATATATTGACTCATACCACTAAAGAATTGTAATTGTATTTTGCCCTATACAAAATTAAATTTGGAATTCCATGCTATTAATACTTATATATCTCCGCATTAAGATTAAAAGTACTCATCAATTAAATTAAATTATTAAAGATTTAATCACATTTTCATACTAAATTCAACATTCCACTTAATTTATTTAAGGCATTGGATCCAAAATCCATTTGCATGGTTTGATATAGGCAAAATGTACAAGCTTCCTTAAAGGAGTATCACCAATCTCTATACCACAACATGAATTCCTACATTGATTAACATTTATCATACAAATAACGTTATCGCCTAACTCACTAAGTATAATAGATCTCACCATTCTGTAAATTAAAGTGATAAATACTACGTATACATGTCTAATAATAATGTTTGGATTAATAAAATAAACATTTATAGTAACCATGAGGTATTAATTGTTTTACATAGTCAATACAAAATAATTATCACGAGACGGTCCAGTTTAATACACAGGGTGTCAAAAACTTTACCATTTTTGAAAGTCAAGACAGACATATTAAAATCATATGCTACAATTTTATTGATGGTGTGTTTAATTCCATGTAAAATTGTGAATAGTGGAATTATATTTTATAAAAACCAAAAATCTAATGTTGAGTGTAAACTGTATTTTATACACTAAATCATCTACTTTATAGAATATAAGACACATGCACAATCAAATTTCCAAGTATTACAGACCCTTATTTTACATGTTTATTAACACTGAACTCACACTTTCGATAAATGAGGAATATTATCATTTTTAGTAAGATGATGTTGAAATTAGATATTTTTTGTTAAGTAATTATACAAATGTTTAACATTTTATATGTTTAAAAAATAATGAATAAGTTATATTATGTAATATTTTAATTATGTCACTATTTTTATTTAATATCAAATAAATTTAATTATTAAAAATTCATTGCAAATAATGTCCATAAAAATATTATGAGGTCTGTCTATATTTAATCAAGTATTGATGGATTATTTTTATAAATTACTCATAATAAAATTAATTAGCTTTTCATGAGAAACCATCACCCATGGCTTTTCTAAGTAATAATTTTCTTTCTATTTAGTTTTTTTTTTTATTTTTTTCTTTTGAATACTATAATATTCAGATAAAAATTTAACAATGGGCCATACTATGATATTCATATAAAAAAAATTAACAATTGTATGCTATTCATATAAAAAATTAACAATTGACCACTTCTAATAGGTTAATTAAATTAAGAAATATACAAATTTGTGAACGTTTGCCTAGCTCATCAGGCATTGAGTTTATTATTCAATGGTTACCAATTTGAGTCTTCTCAGTCACTAAAGGCTTACCTGACCCTTTATGTCTTTAACTTCAAAACTTTGTTAAGGTTTACCTGATTTTTAATTTTATGGATGTAAAAATTAGTTGAGGTGTGCATTAATTAAGCTCTCTCAATCATCAAAGTAACAATAAATAAATAAAGATGTTAGAGATGGTGAACCATCATCAAATTACACAACTTATAATCCCCTATCATTTATTGCTAAATTTCAAGTTTGACCCAAACCAAAAACAGTTTGGCCCATCCACGGACAAGGCCATTGTTAGACAAAAGAAATAAGATAAAAAAAAAAAAGAAAAAAGTATAAAGTTATGTATATATCTATATATTTTCTGCATATTATTATAATGGAGAAATCAACCCCATTTATAGGGTAAAAATGAGAAATTAAATAGAACATAAATTTTATTTACCTATTATAATCGAGCTTTACACCTTATGCAAAGATATATCAAAATCATATTAGTTATATGTTAACATCCCCCTCAAACTTAAAGTGGTAAAGCAGATACTACTTGGGTTCAGAGACTAAGAATTGGACTGAACTAGTTGAAGGTGAAGTCAAATGAAAGTTATGAAGTCATGCACGATGGAACACAAAGTTAGATGAAGGGTAGTGGCACAGAACTTGAGTGCGAGTTGTAGTGGCTAGTGGAAGCCTATTGAACTGTTGAATTGTGGAAGACACGTAGGCACGAGGAAGTGCATTGAATGATGTTGAATTGTCGGAGGCGCAAAGCCAGAAGTATGAGGAAGAACGTTGATTGGTGTTGAATAGCTGGAGGTAAAAAGCTAGAAGCACAAAGAAGTGCAGACGATGTGGGATAGTATGAAAACTAACACATCTTTTTGCGCAAAAGGTAGGCTATAAGCTCTACCCAAAGGTCATAACCTAGTTCTAATACCATTTTAGATAAAAGAAGAAAGATCTAAGAAGAAAAAAAAAATAGAAAGTTATGTGTATTTTTGTATATTCTCTGCATATTATTATAATAGGGGAATCAACGCTATTTATAGGGTGAGAATGAGAAACTAAATAGAATATAAATTCTATATACCTATTCTAACCAAGCTCTAATTTAGTAGAGATATATCAAAATCCTATTAGATATATGTTAACACCCATAATTTTGTTTTCGAATAGTTAAAAATTTAGGTTTACAAAGCAATTACAACTAAAATAATCACTTGCCAAAAAAAATAATACAACTGAAATAATACAAATATTAAGCATTTAGCTTATTATGTTTATAATTAAAATAAACAAATATGTTTTGAGTTTTTATTTGCATAAAATACATAAAAATAAAAATAAAAAAACTATTTCAACAAATTAAAAATATGCAAAACATGAAATTTCTCCTAAAAGAGTGAGGAGATTTGCTTCCAAGTTTCATCTCTTCCTAATCTCAGTTTATTCTTTTGGTGGCTATGAAATGTGAAACACAAGATTGATTTGGTTTGTTTTCCAAAAAGTAGTATCATTTAATTTTTTTTTATCATTTTAATTATTATTTGATATTTGATTATGCATAATGGGCTCGAAAGTTTTAAATTTTTTAGACTAGAAAAATATATTGGTTCAATTAAATTTTAGACTCTATTTTTCTCTCTCGTTTTTTTTTTTTTTTGGTGAAATCATATATTCTACTTGATGGATGACCCTATAGTTTCGCATAGTACTATAATAGTGTAACCTAATGGTCAACTTTTTTTCTTAAAAAGTTAAATGTTTTAATTTATTAACAAATATATAAAAATCATTAGAGATAACTAACATAAAGAATTTGTACCAACCTTATAATATTTTTTTCATAGTAAAAATGATCGACACCTCTATTTTTAGAGTAAGTTTGAAATCAAATCACATAAATTCTTATGTACTTTTATATTCTTTACTTTTTTTTTTTCTCTTTAATTTTAATATTTTATAACTCTTTATGATGATGATGAAATTTTGTGACTTCGATCCAAACTTCAACCTGAAATCTGTGAACTAATGACACTAGTATGGTGCCTGTCAAAGGTCTTCCGATGGTTAAGTTAGCAACTACTTTTGGGAAATTAATTCAACAAGTAACAACAAGGTTCAGAATTACATAGCTATTGTAGTTTTTTACTCCCCTATTTATAATTAATATTGGCAATCTTTCATGATTTAGCGTGATTTCCATAATTGAATAAGGAAACATTGGCTTTGTATTGCCAAAGAGGGATCTCATTCTTGATTTGTAGTAATCTTGTTTCAAAAATCTTGGCTCAAATCTTAGAAGGATAGTTATCCAATCGCTCCCCATGATCAGTTTAGTGATTAGCTAATTTGTCACTATTGACCAAAGAGCTCAAGCTTGACATGACCTGCTTAACTGATCAACTTCTTCCTTGGTCAGGGTAACTTTAACGTCATCAATGACCTTTATGTCATTTTGGGCTAGCTTAGAATTCTTTATCATCAGTTGCCCCTAATTCCCTAAGTCTCTGACCAGGCCTAAGGGAATTTAGTGATTGAGTTGTCTTTGGATTTCATGAGTATTTAATATTCTGTGCTACCATTATGGCACTCCCATGCGAAAAGTCTTGTTGTTGTGCATTTTTGCCATGTTATGTTAGGGTTTGTCCTTCGTACTAATGATGATTCCATCTTGCAATGGCCATTGCGTGGCTAGCTTTGGCCCATTAATTTCAAATTAGGTTAATATACCTTTGCCGGTGTACCTTCACCCCCTTTCTCACTTGAACCAGTCTGTCATTTTTGATCCTGAGAGCATAGTAGAACCTTTTTCATCTGTCCATGGTTCGCATTTATTTCTTTTTATTCTCATTCTCCATTTTTTCTTGCGTTTTTTGTGGTATTATCATGGAGAGTATCAGTTTCCTAACACCTTAGGGTTTATAGCAGACCCCATGTTCTTAAGTCTATCCCCACTTTGTTGATTTTTGAATACTACTCCTCTAGAGTGCGCTCTTTAGGCATCTCTGATCACATGGCTCCCCCTATTGAAAGTTGATTCTTGTTGAGAAGAGTGATGAAACCGTCTCTGATATCCCAATCCAAGTGGACGTAAATGCCCCCAGCTCTTCCAATATCCTAGTCCAAGTGGAGGTAGCCCTGGTCCCTAATGGGAGGAAGCTTCAGTATCGGGAAGAGGAAACTTGGACCTCAATTGTGTCAGGATTCACTTAGTGATTAACAAGTCCAAGTTCAAGAAAATATTAAAGGGTTTTTAGCCTCCGAAGCATTTAGCTTATCGGTCACCAACTCTTAAGGATTCAACCTATTCTCCAATCATGCTTGACATTGTTACTATCTACGAGGTCGCTTTGTTGAGTAGGCTTCAATTCCTTTTAGCCCTACCAATCAAAGAGGTCCCTTTAGCCCGCCCAATCAATGAGGTCCTAGCTTGGCTAAATTTGAATCCTGCTCAGCTCATGTTGAATAGCTAGAAGATCTTGGTGGGCTGTACAGTGATTTGGAAGGCCGCCATATAAGAGCACATCACGACAGATGAATTCGTATATTGTTACCAGGTTGTCGAGGCTAGCCAAAGGAGGTATTATTTTGCAGCTTGGTCAAACGACTTCAATTGGTGATCGGCTACCCATTCTCAATCAAGCATTAAAAGGATTATTTTTTTTCTTGTACGGCGATGGTTGGAAATTTCATTCATGGGAGATTGAGGAGGACAAGAAATTCTATTGCCCCTTAGCCTGGGGCTAACTGACTGAGGAGGGTATACTAACCTACTAAGCTGAGGATCAACTCATCTCCTTAACTTTTTTTCATCCCATCCTTAGCTAATTCAACTCTGACCTCTTTTTACTATCTTTTTTAGCCAAAGCCTAACTTGACGTGTCTAAGGAGCAAAAGGATTATATAAAGCTTGCTCAAGAGTTCCTTAACCACCATTACAGCTTTTTTGTTGACCTCTGAGAGCTTGACCAAGCATATGCTCAGTCCTGAGCCATCCTTAGAAGTACTCGAAATCAAAGATCAAAGGAGTGAGTCTTTTAATTACTCTAATTTTCTAGTTTCTTATACATCGCTAACTTTCTTCTTTTGTATTATTGCAATTTCTAATAGAGTTGTCGCCGATTTCTCCAAGCCTGACAAGAAAATGAAGTTTCACAAGGACAAATATAAAAGTTCTGGGGGCCAACTTTGGGGTTTGGGTCCAAATCCCTCAAAAGAATAAAGTTTGTCAATTTGGGTCCTCTGACAGAGAGGTCTTCCCCCATAAACCTCGGGGATCATTATACTACTTCGACCCTCTTCTAAGAGTCTTTTTTTGCCATTCTCATTTTTGATCCCTCACCCTCAGGGAAGGAAACTCCATAACCCTTTAACCTTTCAAACAATCAATCTAGTGGCGAGATAATTTTTCTTTTTTGTCCAAGCCCAGTAAGCCACCAAATCTTGTGGACGACGTTAGGCTGGACATTAAAAGGATAGAGGGCATTATCACTCAAGATGATTTGGCACGAGCCTGCGAGATCTCACCAACTAGGCGTGCCAAGAACATTTCCCATGACCTGGTGAAGGTACTCCCCTTAAGTTTTCATTTAACACGATTACCTTGTGTCTTTTGACTTGTTACTGTAGATTATGCTCTGGACTTCTGAACTTGGCATTCAAAACATCATGAGGAGCTAAGATTTCAATGAAGAGAGTAAGAAGATCGAGCATCTTCTCGCTAAGATATCTTTTCTGGAAGCTGAGTTGGAGAAGCCTTATGTTGGGGTATAGACGGCCACAATAGATTTGACAAGAGCCCTTAATGCTCGAGATGAGGCGACCACTAGATTAGAAGCTCTTACCAATGCCCTAGCAGTGGAATCAAACCTAAAGGGTAATGGTCAAGCAAATCAAAAAGCTCAACGGTCAGATTGAGGAGCAGAAGGCTAAAGCCATTGAAGACTTTAAAGAGGGTAATAAGGCTTAAGACTAACTTGTTGAGACTTTTGAGGATGATTTTGAAGAAACAAGAAATGAGGTTCTCAAGCTTTATCCTGACCTTGATCTATCCGATGTAACGCCCGGTATTTTATTTTGGTATATTTTTGTATTATTTTTGAGAAAATGAAATAATTAAAATGAGTTTTAATGTATGCTTATATTTTACACGGGCTGAGTTAGCTCGGATTGAGATTGGACTGGACAAAGTGGGCCAAGGCTCGGGTTCTTTTCTTTCTTTCTCTTTCCTCATTTCTGTTTCTTTTCTTTTGTTTCGTTTCTGCAAAAACCAGAAGAGGAGAGAGAGAAGGAAGAAGAGAGAGAGAAATGAGAGAGGGAGTTTTGAAGTAAACAAATAGTCGATCTGGGGAGTTCTCGACACGGTGATCGTCGTGGTGCGGTCGATTTCTCGAGATTCGAACCGAGGAGGAAGATATCAGAGTTTAAAGTTCAGAGTTTAAAACTTCTTTCTTCATTTTCTTCATTTTTTTTCAGATTCGAGGTAGGTGGGACCTATATTCGTCATCTGGACGTCACAGGGAGCATTTTGGTATATATATGCTTGTTTTGTTGATATGTTAAGAATCATGTATATATGTGTGTATAGATGTATAGCTGTGTATATATGCAAATATATTAGTTAGAAATTGGTATATTATGGAATTAAAATGTTAAATGAAAAATATAGATAAAGTAGTAGAGATTTGATAAACTATAGTTGAGTTTCACGGACAAAATTTGGAATTGGATGGGTTGTTTTTGGCCACGGTTGGCTGGGGAAGACGATGAATAGTGAAGGATAACAGAGGGGGTTGAAGCCTCGCACTCCCCGCGCCTAGGCTGCGACCCCTATTGAAAAAATAGAAATCTGGGCAAGGGCGAACCCACGCGCTCGCCGTGCCCAGTCCGCGCCCCTCTCTAATTTGGTCCGTACAGGTCTATTTTAGCTCAAATTTCATGGGTTTGTTCCCACATGTATGTGGTA
>JAVXUM010000004.1:13321664-13333341 GCA_035590655.1 Pouteria glomerata
GCTAGCTCTGATAGTTGGTTGTATTTACATGTTATGGATGATTCACTCTCACTCCCCGGGGTCCCCGGACTCGGGGCATGACATGTTTTCTCAAGCCTAGTCTTGATGATCTTCGGCAAAGATCTATTGGTCACCTCTATTTAGCCATTAGCTTGAGGGTGCTCGAGAGATTAGTAATGGTAGCTGATACTAAGTTGCTCACAAAGCTCGTTAAATAGACGTTCTTTAAAATATTTCCTATTGTCTATCACTACTACCCTTGAAATTCTGAACTTGTAAATAATTCTTTGCCATAAGAACTTTTTCATATTCTATTTGATGATACTTAGTAGAGCCTCGACCTTAACCCACTTAGTGAAATAGTCTATTAAAACCACTATAAATTTTCTTTGACCTTTACCTAGAGAGAGAGAGCCAATAATATCGGTTTCTCACTAGGCAAAGGGCTAAAGGTTCTAAGCCGAAGTCAATTTTTAGGTTGGCAACCTTAGGATGCTAGCAAACCTCTAGCACTTTTACACTTTCTTAGTAGATCTTATGTATCATTTTCTATGGTCAGCTACTAATAAGCAATTCATAGGACTTTCTTGGCCAACACTATCCCTCGTGAGTGATTCTCGTAGACCCCTTTATAGATTATCCTTAGAATGTAATCTACCTCCTCTTCATTTGCACACTAAAAGAGTGGCACAGTATGACCCCTCTTGTAAAGAATACCATTAATCAACATGTACTTTTTCACCCAATATTGAGTTCTTCTTCATTCAGTCCAATCCTCTGGGAGAAGTCATTTCTCTAAATAATCTTTGATCAGTTTCGCTCACAAAGACTCAACCTCAATTTACTGCAACTCTGGCATTTGGATGCTCGATGAATCGAGTACTTCCATTAGCACATCTGGGTCTACCACATTTGAAGAGGCTACTCTAACAAGTCGATCGGCTTTCTCATTGTCAGATCTAAGGATATTTTCCAATATGACCTTGGAAAACTTTCTAGTTAGGTCCTTGGCCATTTGACAGTATTCCATCATACTTTTTTCTCTAGCTTTGTATTCTCTCTGTACTTGCTTGACCACTTGTTAGGAGTCACTTTATATGATTATATGGTCTGTTCCTATTTTTTGAGCTATTCGAAGGCTAGCTATCAAGGCCTTGTACTTTATTTCATTGTTGGAGGCTAGGAAACTGAAACATAAAGTACATTCTATTTTATAGCCTTCAGAAGAGACAAGTACAATACCTTCTCTACTTGTAACCTGAGTTGACGAGCCGTCCATGTTTAAGACCTAAGTCTACTCTGATGTGTCTTTTGTAGGGTGAATGTCAGTTCTAGCTGTGAATTCTGTGATGGAATAAGTCACTGCTTGTCCTTTGATGGCTAGTTGTGAAGGATGATTTTTAAGGACTGGTCAGTCAAGACCATAATGGTGTGAGCTTGGAAGTAAGTCTTTGAGCTGCTATTACTAGGGCGAAGGTAAGCAATTTCATCTTTGGATACCGTTTTTTCTACTTCTTTGAGTGCTCAGTTGGTGTAATATATCGACTTTTGTACCCTACCTTCCTCTTTCACGAGCATTGAATTGAGTGTTATGTTCAATATCACCAAATAAAAGTAAAGTTCTTCTCTTGAGGTGGACCTGCTGAGCAGATAAACTGCCTTCAGATAACTTTTTAACTTCTAAAATGCCTCTTTGCATTCTAAGGTCCCTATAAAAGTCTTCTTTAAAGTTTTGAAAAATAAGAGGCATTTATTAGATGACCGAGAAATAAATCTGTTTAAGGCGCTAATCTAAACGTGCACTTTGTGGGGTATAACTTCATTTTAAATTTTTAAAGGGTGTTGAACATCTTCTTTAAATCTCCTTCATGGTCAGCGGCTTATTTGCTTTTTGGTCATATGTCATCGACGTATACCTCCACTTTGCGTTCGATCCGAGTTCTAAACGTCATGTTTACCAACTTTTGATAGTCATCCCTATGTTCTTCAGGCTAAAGGGCTTAACTTTGTAACAATAAAGTCCTCGGTTGGTGATGAAAATAGTGTGTTCCCGATCATGCTCAGCCAGTCGGATCTAGTTATAACTTGAAAAAACATCCATGAGAAGAAGTACCTGCTGGCCATTGGTAGAGTTTACCATAAATTAGTTATAGACAAAGGAAAGTTATCTTTGGGGCAGGCTTCATTGAGATCTAAAAAGTTTATGCACATTCTCCACTTCTTGTTGAATTCCTTAACCATGACCATGTTTGATAGCCAGGTCAGGTAGTGTACCTCCTAATGAAGTTTGCCTTAAGCAATTTTTCTATCTCCTCTACTACTACTTTGTTTTAAGTGAATGCAAAAATTCTTCATTTTTGTCTCACTTGCCGAACTCCTAATAAATTGTTCAAATGGTGGGCCATTACCTTAGTGTCAATGCCTGGCATGTCATTATGATACCAAGCAAATACATTTATGTTCTTTTTCTAAAACTTATTGAGTTTCTACTTTTGCTCTTTGGGTGCAATGGTTTCTATCTTCACTGTTCTTTTTAGCTCAGTGTCTCTTACTGTGGCCTCTTCTAATTTGTCTCTGCACTTTCTTCTTTTCATCTCTTTCTCATCCCTGACTTCCAGCTCGTCCACGATCAGGACCTCCTAATTAATATCTTAATTGAGGAAAGACACATAACATTCTCCCACCACCTTTTGGTTTCTCTTTCATGGTCGATCCTTTGCTTGGTAGGGAACTTGAGGAGTAGGTGATAAGTCGACATAACTGCCCTGAATTGATTTAGAGCTCCCATACGTAGGATGACATTATAAGGCAAAGGGCAATCGAAAATCAAGAAATTCTCCATCTTGGTAGCTTGCTCAGGCTCAATCTTTAAGGTAACTGGGAGTGTGATAAAGTCGATTGGTATCACACGATCTCTTACAAACCCAACTAGTGGGGAGCATACTGGTTGTAATTTCTCCTTACCAATCTCTATATTCTCAAACGCGTTCTAGTAGAAGATGTTAGCAGAGTTTCTACTATCTATAAATATTCTCCATGTATTAAAGTTGGCCACAATGGTCGATATGACAAGGGGGTCATCATACGCGTGACTCGGTCCTGCAGTTTCTCCTTGGTGAAGATGATCGACGCTGACCTGACCTTAACTTTCTTGACTTGCTGCTCAGTGAAAATCATTTTTTAATCATTTTTTAGCTCCCAACCATACTTTTTCCAAGCCAAGGTAGATTCACCTTCTCTTGTGAAACCTCCTGAGATGACGCATATCTCTCTTAAGGGCTGTTGACCTTGTTGCTCCTTGCCCGGGCTTCTCCTAGGGGGCTTCTTTGAGATAGACTCCTTCTGCCATCTCTCCTATTTCATTGCTATCTAGCAACAAACACATTATATTTACTTTTTTTTTTTTATCAGCTCTTCTACTAGCCTCTTCAGTTTAAAATAGTCTTCCGTGTCATGCCCATGATCTCTGTGGTACAAGTAATTCTTAGACTTATTTCTTGACTCGAACGGGCACTTTAATTCCTTTAGCCACCTGAAATTTAGATCATTCTTGATCGCATAAAACACCTACTCCATCTGTGAGTTTAGGAGAAAAAATCCCTAGTTAATCTTGCAAATCTATCCATTCTCTTAGTTAGACGACCTCCTAAACTAGAGGTTCTATGGATCTTTGATTCTTTACTATCCCTGAGATCATTCTACCTATTTTCTCTGAATGAGAGGTTGTTGTATCTATATCCCATTAAATATTCATTGCATCATCCGTATTTATATGCTTTTGTGCCCTAAACATTATGTTAGTTATGGTAGCTGGCAAGGTTTTAGTTAATAAAAATGTGAATTGACTAGATTTCATGTTGCTCATAAATGTAATGAGGGCCACCTTCTTGTCAACCTTATCTATCTCCAACATCTTTCGATTAAATTGATTGACGTGTCCTTTGAGCGGCTTGTCATTTCCCTATCTGAATGGTGAGCTTCCTTTGTCTCTGGTTGCTGGTAAAATGCAAGGCAAATAGTTTACTTAGCTATTTGAAATTCTCTACTTTTCCTAGCTTGATTTTATTAAACGAAGCACGTGTCAACCCATTCAAAGTGATTAAAAAGCTCGGCACTTGATCTCATCTGGTACCACATGAAAGTGTATTGCTGAGTTATACGTATCTAAGTGGTCCAGTGGGTCTTGAGATTCGTCATACGGTCTTATCATTAGCATATTGAATTTAAGGGATAAAGGGCATTCTATTACAACAGGAGTGAATAAGGTTCCCATCCTATTATCTAGGTCATCCACAGTATTAGGGGCTTAGACTTTAGCCATAACCCCATCGACCTTGGCTTACATAACTTTGATTCTTTGCTCGACTGTTGTGTTTTCTGTATTAATCTTAGGGTAACATGGTGTGGTCTCACTTTGTGCTTTTGTGGCTGCGTTATTCCTGTCGGGGATGTCAAACTAGCCATCAATCTCCCTTACGATTCTCCCATCTTTATCATTATGAACCACCTTACCACTAGTGGCTCCATTAGCCGGCAGGTCTTACTGCGGTGGTGGTGGAGGAGGTGCAAGTGGTAGATGCTCAACTCACTCTATATGGGTCTGATTTTGTGGAGGAGGTGCAATTGGTAGATGCTCAACTCACTTTATAGGGGTCTGATTTTGTGCCATTAGGGCTTGCATGGTCATTGCCATATTTGTGAACTCTCCATCGCATTGATCCTCTTGTTCCCTTGATTTTGATTCTCTATCACTGCTGTTGATCGACTCTATTGGATTTGTGCTCTAGATATAGTTAGGACCATTAAGGTGAAGAAAAAAACTCGATTCCAGTAGATGACGCCAACTGATGATGATAAAATTTCATGATTCCGATCCAACTTTGACGCGAAACCTATGAACTAATGACACAGTATAGTACCTGCCAAAGATCATTTGATAGTTAAAATAGTAATAAATTTTGGGGAATTAATTCAGCAAGGTAACAGTAAGGTTCAGAATGGCATACCTGTCGGGGTTTTTTCTTCTCTTATTTATAAGGATCCTTAGTAGTATTGCAATTAATATTGATGATCTTTCCTAATTTAGAGTTATTTCCATAATCAGATAAGGAAACCTTGTGCGAATCCCAGAAGGATAGTTATCCAATCGTTTCTCATGATTAGCTCGATGATTAGTTGATTTATTACTATTGACCAAGAATTTCAGAGTCTGGTATAACCTGCTCAACTAATTGACTTCTTCCCTAGTCAGGGTAACCTTAACGTCATCAGGGACCTTTATGTCATTTTAGGCTAGCTCGAATTCTTGATCATCACTTTATAGTTTTTATTTTGTGTCTTTAGCAATCATTGATGAATTTTGTCAAATATTGGTAATAAATTTACAAGTCTATTAAAATGCTAAATCATATATAAAAGAATGTTTAAAATTTAGGGGCAATTTTATATCCAAACATTTATGCAAACTATGCCATTTTTTCGAACGTGTTCGTTCAATCTAGGTTGTCCATTGACTATCCCAACCATTCAAATTTGTTTACAAAATTAGAATAATCATAATTGAATATATTTTTTTATTTTTTAAGCTTTTAATTTTAAATGTTATGGTATGAGAATTTTTTTATAAAATATTGTGCTACAATTAAATGTCGTAATATCATAAGAAATCCGTTTAGTATGTATGCATGTATATATTTATACTATTATAGGACAAACACTAAGGTTTGATGAAACTTTTTTTTAAGTGGTCCATTTTATTTTTTTTTTTTTGGTAAAGTCTCTTTCTTTTTCTTTTTATAATATCATTTAACTTCCTATAACTACATATATATTTTTATCTACTTTAAGTATCTTTTAACTTCCTATACTTTAATGTCGTTAAAAAGTAATTTTTTCATTAACCATCACACAATTACATAATTCTTTCTATTTATATCTCTATCTACCTTAAATACCCTTTAACTACCTACTACGTTGTAACTCTTTATTTTCTTTTAATGCTCTTTATTGATGTATTATTTACTTAAATAAATAAATTATTTACTATTTACTATTTGAGACACTTTTATTTTTTTTAACAATTTTATTGTTTATTAAGATAAAAAAAATTCACATGCAACACATGTGCACTAGGTTTTAGTAGATATTAGCGGTGACCCGTGTGATGCTCGGGCAATACAAATTTTTTCAAGTTATTAACATTAAAAAAAATAAAAATATCTTCAAAACAATCAAAATAGTCATTTATGTTAAAAAATACTAATAGTCATAAATTTTCATGTCAAAATAGATAGAAAAAACAAAACTAAATATGATATGAGAATTTAATTGGACAAATAGTTTTAGATTTGACTTAATTTTATTAGATCAAATCCTATTTTAATTGTTGGATTAAGGTATGAAGAATCTAATAATAAAGCAAATCTGAAATTAATTTCCGTATAAGTTAAGGAAATATAGTTAAAAGATTTTTAAAAAATAGTGTGGGTTTCGGTGAGAAAGTTAAGAGATTTTATTTTATTTTATATTTTTGAAAAGGAAGAATTTGATTTTTTAGCATTGGTTGAATCAATTATATACTAATATATATGGAGTAATATATATGCAATAACATACCTATTAACTTTTTGATATCTAAATAGGAAATTGGAAAAGCTTACAAAGAGGGGAACCTAAAAGTTTTTTCAAGTGAATTTGAAATTTGGAAAATAAAATGACTGTTAGGTTTTATTTTTAATTTTTGATTTTTTTATGACCCTTTTTTAGTGAAACCTTTTATTATTATTCATTCCTTGTGATGGGTAAGAGCAATGCATAGAGAGATGAGAGAGATTTAGTAACTTTACTAAGAGGGAAACTCAAAAGTTTTTTCGAAGTGAAGGATGGGTGTGTGTAGATAGAGAAATTTGAAAAAGAAAATGACTATTGAGTTTTATTTTTTAACTTTTGATTTTTTTATAAGCCTTTTTTAAATGAAACCTTTTGTTATTATTGGGTGGAGTATTGCGTAGAGAGATAAAGGGGAGATTTAATGAAACTTTTATTATTATTTATGGGTGGGAGAGAGAAGAGATTTAATGAAAATTTTATTATTAATTATTTATTGTGTAGAGAGAGAAGAGAGGAATTTGTTTAAAAAAATCAAAATTTTATAAAAAAAAAAAAGAAAAAGAAAAGGGGGATGGATAGTAAGGAACCATGTCATGTAGGATGAAGGTAAAGGAGAAGAGAAGAGCGAAACTATATGATTTTAATATTATAGTATAGATATATATATTCTTTTGAAGCGATTGGCACATATAGGCAGGGGCAGCGCCACATTATAGTTGGTGAGATTAGTTGACCCCATGAGCAAGTAAAAAATTTTCAAAATTTTTTTTTTCTTATATTTAAAATATTTTGGTAACTTTGACCCCCATTAAAAGTATTTTTTGAATCCATCAAAACTTTGACCCCCATTATATGATCCCATTATCTAAAATTTCTAAAACTGCTATTGCATATAAGTGTCGTTTAAATTTTAGTAATTTTTGATATTTTTTTGTCAAAATTTGTTAGTTGTAATTTTTAGTGCATTCGGTGAAGCAAAAAATAATTTTTAACAATTTTTAGTAACCTTTTTATAATTTGAGTATTTGATAAAATTTTTGATAATTTTTAACAAATTTTAATAATTTTTAACAATTTTTATTAACTTTTGTAACTTTCGAGTCCGTGAAATTGAGTAGAAATATGGCAAAAATTAATAGTTTGTCAAATATTTAAAAAAAAAAAAATCGGTGGTTCTTTTACTTGAAAATCGTACCGCCAAACGGTTTCATAATAGTTACTCTTCTTTTCATCACGGTGTTTAAGTTTTTATTTTCAATACAAAGCTTCAAAAACAATATTTAAAATTAATCCGAAAGGAGGAAAATGAAAGGGAGAGGGAGGCACCACTCCGGAGAAAAAGAAATCAAAACACACAAGAGTGGAGGGGGTGGGGGGTTGGCAACCGAAACGCGTATCTGAATCATGTGGGTGTGTAAAGTCAGGGTCTTATTACTGTTCCACCTACCCCACAATCTTTCTTCTTCAATCTCCGGCCGTCAATCGAAACTTCCTCACAGCCGCGTTCACACCTTTCCACACGCTTTTCCCCTGCCTCCACCCTGTTGCTTTTCACACAATCCATCTCTCTCTCTCTCTCTCTCTCTCTCTCTCTCTCTCCGTCTATAAAAATCCAATTGTATGTGTTTTATGTCTGTCTGAAGGCTGACCCCATTTCTCATTTTCATTCTGTTGAGTAGCGTGCGCGTTCACACTGTATTTGACACATTCCATCAAACACTTCAAAGGCAAAGACTTTCCCCCAAACTCCATTTCTTTCTCTGTCTCTTTCTCTCTGTAGATTTAGCTTTTGATTGATCTTTCTATATGAAACTCCCATCCCTAGCAGAAGACGCTGATTACTCTTATATTTACAATTTGCTCCAAGAAACACTTGGCCAGATGAATAACGACAACGTCACCAACAGCAGCAAGAGAAGGCGACGAAGGAAGGATGGTCGCGACGATAACGGAGATGGAAACAACAACAACTATGGCGGCGATGAATCGAGCGTGAAACAAGAAGGGAACAAAACCAAGGAGTTGAAAGAGATTATTACCTCGCTGTTGTTGCTTGACGAGCAAGAAAAGTGCGATTCAGAGCAGTGGTCAAAGACGCATCAGGAAGAGAAGGTCTTACTCGAGGCCAATCACAGAAAGAAGACTCGAGTTATGCTGGATTATTATAACAAGTTTCAGGGTGATTACGATAACTTAGATCAGAATGATGGATTTAGGAGGAGGAAGTCGAGAGCAGCTACGGCTGCTGCCGTTGCTACCGCCGTGGTTTCAGCCGATTCCGATCAGAAATCGGTTGGTGGAGCGGCTGCCTCAGTCGGGCAGCAGAGGAGGCTGTGGGTGAAGAGCCGGTCACAAGCGTGGTGGGACGAATGCAACAGTGATGAATTTCCCGAGGAAGAATTTAGGAGATCTTTTCGGATGGGGAAGGAGACTTTTGACATGATCTGCAATGAGCTGAGCTCTGCGGTTGCCAAAGAGAACACCACGTTAAGAGATGCTGTGCCGGTTAGACAGCGTGTTGCTGTGTGTATATGGAGATTGGCCACAGGGGAGCCTCTCAGGCTTGTATCCAAGAGGTTTGGTTTGGGAATCTCCACTTGTCACAAGCTTGTTCTTGAGGTTTGTTCTGCAATAAGGTCTGTGTTAATGCCCAAGTATCTTCAATGGCCCGATGAGGACTCAGCAAAGAGGATTAAGGAAGATTTTGAATCAATTTCTGGGATACCCAATGTGGTGGGATCAATGTATACTACACATATACCAATTATTGCTCCTAAGATAAGTGTCGCGGCTTATTTCAATAAGAGGCACACTGAGCGGAATCAGAAGACGTCTTATTCAATTACAGTTCAAGGTGTTGTTGACCCAAAAGGGGTGTTCACTGATGTGTGCATTGGCTGGCCTGGTTCGATGCCAGATGATCAGGTGTTGGAGAAATCAGCCCTCTATCAAAGGGCCACTGGAGGGCTGTTGAAGGGTGTTTGGATTGTTGGGAGTTCTGGGTATCCTTTAATGGATTGGGTTTTGGTGCCCTATACACAGCAGCATTTGACTTGGACTCAACATGCTTTCAATGAGAAGATTGGTGAAATTCAGAAGGTTGCAAAGGAGGCATTTGCTAGATTGAAAGGGAGGTGGACTTGCTTGCAGAAGCGAACAGAGGTGAAACTTCAAGACTTGCCGGTGGTTCTTGGGGCATGCTGTGTGCTGCACAATATTTGTGAAATGAGGAATGAACCGAAATTGGCATGTGATCTCATGGACGATGAAATGATCCCTGAGATTGGTTTGAGATCTGCAAATGCAATGAAGGCAAGGGATGCAATTGCGCATAATCTTTTGCATCATAACCATGCGGGCACTTCTTTTCTGTCATGAAAGAGGTGCATTTGTCCTCTGAGATTGTATTTTCATATGCATATGCTATTTCATGTTTGTGTCGTGGAATCGTACAATAGCCGGTCATAACATTTGTAAAGGGATCTACAGAAGCATTTTTCCCCTTCACAAATTGATGAATGTTATCCTATAGGCCTGACTTATACCCATGTAGATCGTAGAGACGTGTTGTAACCTAGTTCCCATACTCCAAATGACAATTAACAATTGAGATGAATGGAATTTAGGATCAGATTATTCTTTTGTAGGGTTTTGTGCTTCAAATGTATTATGGTTTTCTTTTTTAAGAAAATGGTAACAATTAGTTTAATCTGTAGCAGCCTTTGCGGCATTATAGAAAGTAACAAATTTCTTTCTTGCCTGTTATTCATTGTTGTTGTAACTAAGCTTCTTTCGATTGTGAATTACTAGCTGAGATAAAAAAATATTGCTTGGACTGTATTTTGCTTGAAGTTTTATACCTAATCTTCTGTATGCACATTTATTTTGTTTTCCCTGCTAAGTGAAGTTTATCCCAGTTGGTGACAATAGGATATGTATGAATGTTTGATGGACAAATACCGATGGATTAAGTGCAATTCAATTATTTCATTAATATGTTGCAACAATGCGCTGCATTATTCTTCTTATATTTCTGATTCACTCATCTAGTTTCAAATTTATGCAATATGTTTCTTCTCATATTTCTGGTTCACTCAGTTTCAAGTTCAGCGTTTCTTTTGGTATTTTGACCCACTGGATGTCTAGTTGTTTGGTATGAATCTTTTTGACCTTAAGTTGAGGCCAAAGGGCAGTAAGAAATCACTTTCAGCAGATGAAAGTTCCTCTTTAGCTTAATTATGAGTGGATAGACGTTCGCAGTAGATTTTTGACAAAGATGCAATAGCTTGGACAGCTCAAGTCCTTGTCTTCTTGTAGTAGTTAAAAATTCGATCTAATAGTCTAATAATAAGGCCATTTGCAGGGCTAGTTATATCTGCTGACCTACCAAATAAATGGGATAAAAATTGACACGTTTGATATGGTGTGTTTGGAGTTATATAAAATAAAAAGTTAATGTCTTAGACTTTATATAGTGAGTGAAAAATTTAAATTTTACAGTCTCGGGTTTTGTGTAGTGAGTATAAAATTTAAATTTTACAATTTCGGGCTGCGTGTTTGTAGAGATTTGTAGAATTTTATAGAGATTTATAGAGTTTTGTATTTTTTTTTTTTATTTTGTAGTGCCCCAAACATGCCTTTTTTTTTTTTTTTGGCCCCAGCTTGCTTCGATGTCCTGATAAGGGATCTGAAAATCTGAGATCAACTGCATTTTAATCTTGATCAATGAAGAGGGTATCATTCTTGTTTCGGTCGGAGCAAGAGTTTAATATTTATTACGACCTATTCGGCCTTCTGTGATCTTTTTTTCAATTTATTGGGCGTTCTGAATTCTGCAGTCGAGTCACAAGACCAGCATCAGGCAAAGATAAGTTTTAATAGGTTTGGCTGGCTTGTGGTTTGGATTCTTGATTTATTTATTTATTAAATTTAATTAACGTATTTAGAGATCATGGCTTTCAATAGAAAACATAATTGGAGATTTGTTACAGATATGACGGAACGAAAGACCAAGGAAAGAAAGAAGAATGCACCAAAATGCAGGTGCTGCACCAAACACTGGTGGTTG
>JAVXUM010000004.1:13333441-13350458 GCA_035590655.1 Pouteria glomerata
TAATACTCTTCTACACTTTTACTCCCTTGTGATAGCTTTTGTAACCTTTGATGAAGCTCTCTAAAGTAATGTTGTGGGACAAACCTCTCCCTCAAAACTTCTTTCATGGCCTCCCAAGTTGCAATAGGCCTAAGACCAAGAGTTCTCCTCCTAACCAACAACTAATCCCACTACACTAGCATATTCTTTGAACTTCACAGCTATAAGCTTCACTTTCTTTTCGTCTGAATAATTATGGCACTCAAAAATAAGCTCTACTTATCTTTCACACTCCAAATATAAGTCTGGATTTTCTTTTCCATGGAAAAGGAGGAATCTTCATCTTAATACTCCCCACATTTTAATAAACTTTTTCTCCAGCTCCTTCCCCAACTCCATAATCCCAATTCCTATGATTTCTACCACCCCTTCTTCCTCTAAACCCTCTTCCTCTAGGTGGCTGAAACCCTCTACCTCTTTGATTGTAGAGGCCAAAATCATACTCTTATTCAACAACTTCATTTCCCCATTCATCTTCATTTTGCCCTCCACCTCCAAAGTTCTCAACTCTTACTTCCTTATTTCTGCCCACATGTTGGTTGAAATGCATTCTATGCATTCCAATTCCTCTTTTTCTTTCAACATTTTCCCCATTTGATGGTCTATCTCCACTTCTCCTATTTCTAGTCTCTTCTCTATCCCCTATTTCTAACCTTTCAATCTTATTCAACAAAGTGGTCATCACAAAATTATTTTTGTCCATTTGTTGCCTTAGTGTTTCAAGCAACATATGGTCACATTCAAATTCCATCAATACTACTACCACTCCTTGCCATATTACTACCACTGGCTTCTTATTCTTTAGACATGTTTTAAAACTGCAAGGAAAAGATATTAGTAATAAATGACTCACCCTCTGAAGTGTTTTCACTCAAATAATGGCTTTTCTCTCTAATGTCCTCACATTCTTGCCTTTTACCTGTCAAGTCTCTTCACTATGCTTCTTTTTAAGAACAAGGGCAGTTTGACTCTCCAATCATTTGAAAATATGTATCAATGAAAATCAAAAAAGACTAAAAAGAAACAAAATTGCAAGAAAGGATTAATGTGACACTAGGAACAATAAAAGATGACTCAAAATTAGAGGCAAATAAAAAGTAAATGCAATGACCCTTGGAAATTGGATTTGAGACTTTCGAATATAATGATATCAAACTCGATAGGCAGATTGCAAAGCTAGGTACACTGATTGCATCAAATTTTCAGGTAAGAGCTCAATTCACTTCAATTTAAGTTCACCAATCAACTCAATGAATTTTAAGCTGAAAATTGGTGGACAATTGCATTATGACATGAGTAAAATGAGGGTAAATTTTGAGAATTTTCTAGGTGGGTTTAGGTGTTCAAATAGAGGATGTTCAGTCTGGGTATCCCCCCTTAGTTCGCCTATCAAATGAATGAATTTTGGCCTGAAATTTTAGAACCAAACCCATTCATATGAGGACTATTTTGTGGAAAAATCCCAGAATTTTCTAGGTTGTATTGCTGGGTGAACTAAATTTTGCCGCTTTTGAACCCTAATTTTGGTTCCGTGGTCAAATGGTGGAATTTAACCTCCAAATTTTGTATGAAAGGCTTTTAATATCCCAAGATGAGATTTGGAACGTTTGAGATCAAAATCCTAACCCTAACGATTTTTCCCAAAGTTCAGTTCAATGCACCTGATGTAACAATCAATTTAACAAACAGTTACAATGCAATAATCAGTAACCAAAGGTTTGCCAATAGATTCGACACTTCAAGGAATTAGGCTAAAGAATGTTTACGTAAACCCTAATAGATCCCTACTTGGTCGAATGCCTTGAAGAGAAAATAAAAAAAAAATTAGGCACTACGAAATATGAAGAACAGATTAGGATACTACCTTGTTTGATGAGTCGGCTCTAATACCAAAATGATGAAGGATCTTAACCATACATCAACAAGGTCATCTTCTTTCCCTAATTAACACAACCCCCACCTGTGGAAAGGCACCAACCAGAATTGAAAAGGAAATCCAAGGAACCAAATCACAATATAAACACGTTCTAAGCCACTTGATTATCAAAGATAAAATAGATAAGTGGCTACATTGTCTAAGTCCATGTTCTTTCAAAGAAGCAATGAAAGAAAATCAAAATCCTCATAAATGGAATTCCTATGGTTTCAAAAAGTACCTATGATGTCATATTAACGCCTATTTATAGGCTTACAGAACTTAAGGATATAATAGTAATTTTGTTCTTTTAAATTATGTTAAAAATCTGCTGCAGAAAACATCGCGGGCGTCCAACAAGGAAGCTTGTGTGTGCCCAAGCCCTTTCTAGCCAAGTGTTCGAGAAAAGGCCTAAGTGAAAACAAGTATAAGCAGCCTTGGTGGGCGTCTAATAACCAATACAGTCGGGCACCCAAGAATGCATGCGCCTAAGTTGCATGCACCCATGATTATTATGCACCCAAGATGCTTCCAGCTGTGCGCCCAAAGTCGTTCTCATGTGGGTGCCTATAGTATGTTCAAATTATCTCCACTTGGCAAGTTCTCTACTTCCACTTGGCAAAAAACCAAGCACTGGGACTCTTTAAGATCATACATCATGCCTTTACTATCACCTTGACCGAATGCTTCCACGATTAAGCTTTGGAACTCCCTTGCCTTGGCTCTTGTAATGGCCTTTGATAGCTAGGTAATGATGGAGCTTCTTCATCATACTTCCCAAAAGGTTACGCATTTTAGTATTGCTCCCATTGAAGTAAGTTTAACCTTGGAGTTTTTAGAGAATCTAGTGCCTGTACTACTTAAAACGTGTCGTGCTAAGGGACATGATAATGTGCTTATTGACCACCTCACAAATGTGCAGTTAAACTCAACCCTTAAGTTAAGGGCGTGCAGTTTAGTTTTACTTGATGAGTCCAAAATCGTATCCATAGGGAACTTTAAGATAAAGGCTAGGGTTTCTAAATTCTTCTAACCCGTTGTTCTTTTTTTTAAAACAACAAAATAAAAATAGATTTTTGGTTTTGAAAGATTGATTATATAACTAATAAACAATCAAATTAAAATTTCGAGTAATTAAAATAAAAAGAACTTGATTCAACCTTCAAATTTAGGTGGATACCTATTTCTCAAGTTAGATGTGATTTTTTTTTTTATCTCAGTTTACAGCTCACGTTTAGGAACAGTAAACCCCAAAAATTTTATCCTAAAAACATATCCAAAACAAAATTTTAAAACCACGTTCAGGATAAATAAAATTGGAGAGATTTTATCTAAAAAAAATTCTTTGATCTAAAACTCTTTTCTTTGATTTCAAAATATAAAGAATTAATCATGTAATGTGATCAGGGAATTTAACAAAATTTGATCGAGGTTACAAGTTTTCAAAAACTTTTGAAAACCAAAAGAATAAAAAAATCAAAAAATAAATCTAGATTTGTCTCTTATATTTTCAAATTATCAAGAAAGTTCTAATCATATGTAGTTATTAGTGATTTTAAGAAAATATAACTAATTACATACGTTTTCGAAAGTTTTGAAAATACTAGAAAGCAAATCTAGAAAAAACAAAAATCCTAATATATAAGTTTTATATTGCATGCTCGGATCTATTCATATATGATAGGGTGCACCCGACCGAATACCGATACCCGACCGATGGTCGTACCTGAATGAGCTCGACTGGCATTATCGACCAACAGGCATTATCGACTTGACCAAACATTCGTTCCCAACCAGAAGTATACTAACTCGACCGACCGACCATACGGTCAGAAGATTGGTTTGATCTTCTTATATAAGACAAAAATACTTACGTCATGGTCATGTGTATGACCACTCTTTGATATATTCCGTGATACTCGCCTGCAAGGGTGCTGTCTGCCCACTAACGGTTTTGATAACTAATTGAGTGATATCAGCATAAGGATCCGTGAATACACGTGGCAAGCCCTGATTGAGCAATAAGTATGATTCGGTACTATTTATGTATACAGTACCCATGTAGGCTCAAGATATATCTATAAATATAACAACCTTTGATGCCTAGGTACATACATCACTTTTGCTTTACTATTACTCTGCAAAAATACTCTCTCAGCTTTCTTGTTAACTTAAGCATCGGAGATTCTTTGGCAGGCACCATGCTGGTGTCAAGGCAGCAGTTTCAGGCGACCCAGACTTGATTTGGATCATCCAGTGCTCATCCGGATTCACTATACCATCAATTGGCGCCATCTGTGGGAATCAAACGTTTATTTTCATTGATTTTATGGTCCAAATAAGGTCCGACACTAACACTTAACCTCAGTTTTAGACGATGACAGAGATGGAGAATCAGAATGACAAGAGAATTAGTGCCATAGAAAGGCAAATGTAGGAGATGATGGGGGTTGTGCAAACCCTAATGGCTCAGAACCAGGCATTATTGCAGTAAGTTAATGTTGCACCTCCCGTAGCGATTCCATCTCTGGTCGCTCCGGTGGGGAATGGAGCAACTAATGGTGGTGTTGTTGAACACAACACAGGAGAAAACGGAGCCCTTGCTGGGGCTGAGAATGGAGTCGCCCCCGCCGGAGTAGGAGCAGAGTTTGCAGAAGCCCGACCCGCGTAAGGGGTTGGTGTCATTAGAGAAAATGATTTCCCTGAGATGTCAAGGAGAAGGGAAAGAATCGTACGAGTTGGTGTTCTTCTTGAAGGCCATGTAGATGTGTCTAGGGTGGAAGCCACAAGTGCTAACCCATGGCAGGAACAGTTTAAGGCTATGCAGGTCCAAATGGACGGAGTTTTGGCAGTGGTCAAGGCACCTAATTCTGTGGAGAACCCGTTGGGTAACACCGACTCTCCGTTCACCCCGACGATAATGGCTTGTCCTCTCCCAGCGAAGTTCAACATGCCAACGTTGGACTCATTGGATGGATCGCGAGATCCATTGGATCACCTAGAAACCTATAAAATGCTAATGCTCATCTATGCTTATTCGAATGAGATCATGTGCAGGGTATTTCCAGCAACCTGAAAGGAGCTGCCTGGGTGTGGTTTTCAAAGATTAAGCCGAGCTCTGTGGCTAGCTTTTCTAAGCTTAGCAAGATCTTTGTGAGCCATTTTATTGGTGGCTAGAAGCAAAGGCGACCCGCCACTCACCTCCTTACTGTTAGACGAAGGAGGGACGAATCCCTAAGGGATTACGTTGGGTGATTCAACAAGAAAGTCCTAGAGGTCGATGAGGCGGATGAGAAGGTGGTTCTTATTGCTTTTATGAGCGGACTTCGATTGCCTCAATTTATGACATCTCTAGTGAAGAAACTAGCATTTGATTTGGCAGAGCTCATGTTTTGGGCTCAAAAGTACGTCAACGTGGAGGATGCGATGAAGGTCAAGAAAGATGCAGATGGAGCTTCTGATTCCCGGTCTGAAAAGAAAAGGCACGACACCCTGAAACATCTGGGGCAGTAGAGATCCCAAGAGCAGGAGGTTCAATATCAGGCCGGATAAAGGGCCGCGGAGGTTCGACAACCGACGATACGATGATCAATAGGACTTTACTCCACTGAACACCAGCCTGGCAAATGTGATCTTCGAGATAAAAAAACGACCGAGATTTTAGATGGCTAGAGCCATTGAAATCGCCGGCAGGAAGCCGACCCCCAAACAAATATTGCCATTATCATCGGGATCATTGCCACGACACTAAAGAATGTTATGACCTCAAGAGGAGGGTCAAGGAGCTTGTACGCTAGGGTCGACTTGGGAGATTCCTTCTTAGCTGGAACAACATAAGACCTGAAGGGAGAGCGCCCGATTAGAGGAGACCGCGAAGAGGGGTACCAGGGAGATGAAGTCCCGAGCCAATCAGGCAAAACCAGAACCCGATCGGGAAAATAAGGGTCATCTTGGGCAGTTTTTGCATCAGGAGGAGAGTCTTCCCTTGCTCGGAGGAGATATGCGCGGGAGCTAAACATCCCAAGAGAAGTACATGAAGCTGATCGCCTGATCAAGAAAGTGAAGACTGAGTCCCGATCGATCTCCTTCACGGAAGAAGAAGCAAATGAGATCTCTCAACCTCATGATGACCCCTTTATTGTTTCAGTCATAATTGCCAACTTCAAGACTTGGAGAATTCTTGTCGACAGTGGGAGTTCGACAGACATTCTTTACTGGGGGTATTCGAAAAAATGAGAATCGGTTGGGAAAAGTTGCATCCGGTGTCTTCTCATCTGGTCGACTTCACTGGAGATCGAGTAGTACCGCTCGGTTCAATAACTCTGCTGGTCACCCTCGAAGAGAGACCCCACCAAGCCACGAAAATGATCAACTTTTTGGTGGTGGACTGTCCTTCGGCTTATAACGTGATCCTTGGAAGGACAACTTTAAATACATTCCGAGCGGTCACATCCACTTACCATTTCGGGTCAAGTTCCCGACCAAAGATGGGGTCAGATGTGTCAAGGGCGACCAGAAGATGGCTCGAGAATGTTATATGTCCTTCCTAAAAGAAGAGACTCCCAGGGAGGCCCTGGTGATTGATGGACCGGAAGTCCAGGACGAAGAAGAAATAAAGAGATGAGAACCAGAAGAGGAGATGGACGACTTGGAAGTCGGTTCTCTCGATTAGGGGAGAACAATAAAGGAGGGCTTAGGATCGCCCAAGCCTTTGAAAAAAGAAATAAAAGATTGTTTACTAAATAACTTGGATGTCTTTGCTTAGTCCCATGAAGAAATGGCAGGAATAAGCACGGATGTGATTGCTTATCACCTCAATATTTTTTCGACTACTCGGCCAATAAAGCAAAAGAGGAGGGTTTTTTTGCCCAGAAAGGAATGACGCAATAGCTGAGAAAGTCAACAAACTAATAAAAGCAAAATTCATTCGCGAGGTTCATTACCCTACTTGGCTGTCCAATGTGGTAATGGTCAAGAAGTCAAATGGGAAGTGGTGGATGTGTGTTGATTTTACAGATTTGAATAAGGCATGCCCGAAAGATAGTTTTCCTTTACCATCCATTGATTTGATGGCTGATTCAACAGCTGGCCACGAAATATTGTCCTTCATAGACGCATTCTCTGGGTATAACCAAATAAAAATGGCCAAGCATGACCAAGAACATACTGCTTTCATCATTGACCGAGGGCTCCACTGCTATAACGTCATACCTTTCGGGTTGAAGAATGCTGGAGCACCATATCAGCGGTTGATGAACAGAATGTTCATGGGCAAGATTGGGTGAAATGTGGAAGTTTACGTAGATGACATGCTGGTTAAGAGCAAGAAGGCGAAGTCGCATGTTCCTAATCTACAAGAGACTTTCGACACCTTGAGGAAATAAGGGATGAAACTGAATCCTGCTATGTGCGCGTTTGGGGTGGCATCTAGCAAGTTCCTTAGATTTATGGTCTTCAGCCGAGGGATAGAGGCTAATCCAGGAAAAGTTAGAGCAATAATGGAGATGCAACCCCCTTAAAGTATAAAGGAAGTTCAGAAACTCGCTGGCAGGGTGGTTGCACTGAACAAAATCAACTGATAAATGCCACTAATTCTTCAAGGTGCTATGGAAGGCATTCGAATGGACGGCTGAATGTGAAGAACCTTTCGAGCAACTTAAGTAGTACCTAGGGTCTGTCCCGCTACTCAATCGGACTACCCCAAGGGAAGAATTATTCCTCTACCTCGCCGTTTCATCCATGGCTATGAGCTCGGTACTAGTCCGGGAGGAGGATGGAATCCAGAAGCCAGTCTATTACACGAGCAACGCCCTCTGGGGAGCAGAGGAAGGATATCTTAAGATGGAGCTATCGGCCTTTGTCCTCGTGATTGCGGCACGGCGACTGAGAGCATACTTCCAAGCCCATGCTATTGTGGTGCTCACAGACCAACCTCTCAAGAACGTGCTCCACAAGCCCGAAACATCTGGAAGGCTTATGAAGTGGTCGGTCGAGCTTAGCCAGTTTGACATCCAGTACCAGCCGAGAATAGCAATAAAAGGGCAAGTTACAACAGATTTCATTGCAGAATTTACAACCCGTCAGAAGCATCAAGACCCGAAGGAAAGCGGTGACGAACTCTGGACGCTGAATGTGGACGGCTCGTCAACAAATAAATTTAGTGGTGTCGGGATAATTCTTGTGTCCCCCAAAGGCCACAAATTTGAATATTCTTTGCGGTTCAAATTCCCCGCCACCAATAATGTAGCAGAATATGAGGCCATTCTCGCTGGTTTTCAAATGGCCAAAAGAATGGGGGCAGAACGAATAAAGGTGCTCAGTGACTCTCAATTGGTGGTCGAGCAAATTCAAGGAGAGTATGAAGCTAGGGAAAAGCATATAGCTGAATATTGTGAAAGGGCAAGAAGTTTGTCTAGAAAATTTTCAAAATTCCAGCTTCAACGAGTTCCAAGAGCTTAGAATGAGGAGGCTGACTGTCTAGCAAGGATTGCTTCCTCAGGGGAGGAGTGTCTGGATATACTAATGGAGATACTGGATCATTCGACCATCCAATCCCCAGAGGTGAACCAAGTCCAAGAAGAAGCCGAATGGGCTAAACTAATCAGAGCACACTTAGAGAATGATGTTTTGCCAGAAGACAAGAATGAAGCCTGAAGGATCCAGTGCCGATCGAGCAGATACCTAATCATGGACGGTGTTATTTACAAAAGAGAAAACAGCTCCCCATTACTTTGGTGCTTGAACGAGCAAGAGGTAGACTATGTTATGAGAGAAATCCATGAAGGGGTCTGCGGCAACCACTTAGGAGGTAGAGCATTGGCTAGCAAAGTTCTGAGAGCTGGTTATTACTGGCCTACCTTGTACACAGATGCTAGAGAATTTGTGAAAAGATGTGACAAATGTCAAAGGTTCTCCAGCATCTAAAGGCTACTAGCTCAGGATTTAACGTCAGTCCAAAGCCCCTGGCCGTTCGCGCAGTGGGGCATCAATATTGCTGGTCTACTCCCATTAGGCAAAGGGCAGATGAAGTTTGCAGTGGTGGCCATTGACTACTTAACGAAGTGGGCAAAAGCTGAGGCACTTCCGAGCATAACAGAGTAGAACATGAGGAAGTTTCTCTGGCAAAACATTGTTTGTCAGTTCCGTATCCCCAAGGTGGTGATAACTGATAACGGTAGGCAGTTCGAGGGAAAACAATTCAATGAACTCTACGAAAAGTTAGGGATCAGTCATTACTACTCCTTATCCGAGTACCCTCAAGTTAATGGTCAGGTCGAGGTCACCAACAGATCTCTCCTCAAGATCATTAAAACAAAGCTGGACAAAGCGAAAGGGTTCTGGGCGGATGAACTCCCTAACATCCTCTAGGCTTACAAAATGACAGAGAGAGCACCAACGGGACAGACTCCTTTCTCACTCACCTACAGAGCCAAAGTAGTGATCCCAGAGGAGGTTGGACTTCCTAATAATAAGACGCTGAACTTCAACTTGGATCAGAACCAAGAATTGATGGAGGAAGAAGTTGATTTTCTCGAAGAAAAAAGACTACAAGCTGCAATTCGAATGGCTTCTTACCAGCAGAGAATACGCCAGTACCACAACTCAAGGGCACGACCCAAAAAATTCAACGTTGGGGACTTGGTGTTGAAACGTGTCAACTAATCCACGAGAAATCCACATGAATGCAAGCTTGGTCCGAACTGGGAGGGGCCTTACCAGAAAGAGAGCGTATCGACTAAAGGCACTCGAGGGCAAAGAACTATTGCATCCTTAGCACGTTGAGAACTTCAGAAGATATTATGTTTAAAGTTTAATTTTCTAAATTGTCATTTTATTCTTGTAAATCATTACTCATCATTAATTGTACTCATTGATTGAGCAGGACTCAAACATTGCCCCTTTGGAAATTCAACTCTATATTTTATGATTCGACTTTTAAAGAAACTTGGTTATGTATACGTTTGACTGTGTGGGAATTCTTACTGATACCACAACGATTCTACTTCGTCGGTTCTACTATGACAATTTTTCTTTGATGATTCTACAACAGATGCTACTTCGACAATTCTACGTCAATGGTTCTACTGCAAATTGGTCTAAGTGATCAGTGGCTCAAGAAGCCAAAGGCTCATGAAGCCTATGCCCTAAGGGGTAAATCTACATAAGCAAGTGACAATAAGGGGACCGTAAGTCCCATAGGGCAGCACACTTCTAAGCGTATGATATCTACCATTCTGACCGACACAAAGTGACATGACCGACCAACATAGCCGAATGAAGAATAAAAACGACATAATCGATCAACATGCAACCGATCGACATCACATGAAGTGACACGAAAAGATTGATGAGATATCCCGAACGAGGTTACTACATAAAGCTAACTCGACATCAATTAAACAAGCTTGATAAAAGCGACAGAGCGACTTGAAAGCAACAGAATGACTTAAAAGCGACAGAGCAACTATGCAAGGTCGGCTAGTTCAATCGATCGAACTTGAAAACGATAGAGTGGAGTTGGATCATCTCGATCGATCAGAGACAAAATAATGACCTTGAATGATAAGGTAACCATAATTTTGGTGATTTACCGACTTAATCAAGATAAATCTACGATAGCTCTACAAATGATTTCACATTTGTTCATTTATCAATTTTTATATTTATCTACGTTTGCTCGGTCAACTCCAAAGGCCAAGTTCACTAAATGAATCTTAAATTAACAGTCCAAACTGACTCTAGTGCCCAAGCCAGGCCAAATTAAGTAACGAGCTCGACCAGTAAGGCCGAGCTGTAAACCATGATCACTTTTGTGGCAAATCCGAGTAAGTTGGTCATAGAACATTAAAGAAATCCGAAGGAAACAGAATTGATATTGATATTGAAATAGAGTTAAACAGCGAGAGAAGAAAAAATTCCTTTATACATTCCCAAAATTTCCTTTTACAAAGTCTTAAAAAAAAAAAAAAAAAAAAGAAGAATGGAAACGATAATCTAAGTGGCAGTTGGCTCGACAATATGTTCAGAAGTCTGCTCAGAATTTTGCTCGTTCTCTCTTTGCTCATTATCCTTGTTTGCCTGATCAGACTTCTCCATGACCCCAGTTTCTTCAGGATGACTTTCTTATCGACCATCTCTCATTTCTTCCTCTTTACTTTCTTCACCTTCGATGGCTTCGGATTCCACTGGTTCGATCTTGGATATATCGATATCGGGGAAGAAGGCTTGGGTTTTCGCCTTGGCGTGATTAAACCCCTGCTCGAAGACAAGGAAAAGAACTGCCTAATAGTCATCCGTTAACTTGAAGTTCTCAATGGCCTTCTTCTCTACTTCTTGCAGCTCCTCCGAGAGCACGGTGACCTTCTTTTCAAGTTTCTCTTTATGGTCGATCACCTCGCTGAGCTATCTCCATAAGCCATTGCATTTGTTTTCAAGATCTTTATTTGCTTGCATAACCACAAGGTTTTAACGTAGTACTTCTTCCTTCTCATGATTGGTGACGGCCGTAAGAGCTTTTGCCTCTTCTATCTTCATTAAATATTCTCATTCCTTGGCTTCAAATTTGAGCACATACGATTCATTCTTTTTTTTCTCAGCATGAAGAGCTTTTTCTGTGTTGCCAAGCTTAGTGTAAATGGTAAAGGATTGGACCATTGTCTGCATGACATGGCAGATCGATTAAGAGGTTGAAAGGGTCGCACACAAGCCTTATATATATATATAAAGAAAGTTAAGAAAAGAGATCGTCTAACCTTGAAAAGTTCATAGTTATGTTCATAAACCATGATCGAGCTGCGACTTTGGCAAACAGAAGTCAGGTCAGCCTCTGAAACTATAGCAAGGAGCCTTTGCCATCCTAGCTTGCTGTTGACATTAAGATTCTGCCTCAAAGAGGACCCTGACTCTGAACCTGACCCTGTGGCCACTATTCTTGTGGGAGCGCACGGAATTTCAAGTGTATCACTCGACCCAGAGTCCTGAGGCACTTCCCCTGCCTTTTCTTTCCCTGCTGGCATTGTTTCCGCTGATCGAGGGGGAGAAAGAGTGACTGCCTCGGTGATGGTGGTGGTGATGGGTTTAGCAGTTCTGGCTTTTTTGGGAACATGTGGTTTGTTTCCCACTTCCTTGGACGGTTTCCTCTTGCCCATGCGCTTCAAATAGTTCATGTCAAAAGCCATTTCAATATGCTCTGCTTGTTCGGGATCAATTGCTTAGTGATCTGCAACAATTTTAAATAGAAAATTCAGAACACATAAATAGCTCAGAAATGCTCATATTATTTACAATATAAACTCATTCCGCTCACGTTTTGCTATTAGAGTCTCGCTAGAATGGTCAGGATCAAGTAGGTAAAGGGCGAGATTGTCAGCTATGATCAAAAATTGGACTTCCCGAACGGTGTGGTGTTTGGCTCGTCCGATAAGCTTTTTCTGCTATTGAGTACGAACAATCTATTTCCAAGCTGATTGAAGGAAAAACTTGGGTTAGACCTCTAAATCCTGAATCGACCCAAAAGTTCAACTAAACAGGAACTGAAAATTGAGAAAGATAGAAGACCCCAATCTAAACATACCCTTCAGACTTGGTTGACCCCAGACTCGAGGAACTCTGATCCTCTTATTTACCTCAGATTCCCATGACTGGAATTCCCATGTATTTCCTCGGATAAAGAAAAATTTTTCTTTCCACTCTTTGTGGGACGTAAGTATGTCAGTCACAAAGTTGAATTTCGGCATTCCAGCTGAGAAGTACCACCAGGCCGAGCCCCTCTCCGTGACCTTATAGAAGTGCAAGAATAGGTTGGTTGTCAACCCTTCCCCAGTTACAGCCCTCCAGAACATTGCACAACTGATTAAAATTCTCCAGCTACTTGGAGCAACCTGACCTAAGGCTAAATTTAGCCGACTTAAAACTTCTCGAACAAGTCTTGGGAGGGGAAACTGTAACCCACCGATAAGGGCACCTTCGTAAACGGTAATCTCGGCCCCCTTTAGTGAGCAAGCCAAATCATGGTCTCCCGGTTGTCTCAGATGGATATCTAATGGGAGCTGAAAATATGAAACAATTTTTGAGAGTCTCTTCCCAGAAATTGTTGATTTAATCTTCTCAGCTTCAAAGACACTTCCCCCATTCTATTCGCTACTGCTATCAACTATTCAAGCATGCCTTCTTTCAATTCCTTGTTCGAATGCATCAATGATCCAGTCGCTGGTACAGGATGGGAAAGGATTTTGGTGATGGGGAAAGACGAAGCCATCACCACTACTACTTTCTGTGCTTGATGAGTTTACTCTTTCGACGCTATCCATGGCTACTGAAATAAAAATTTCCCTAATACGATAAGAATAAAAGGTAAAAACTACACCCCCAACCACTGCCCGAATGAACCTAGGGTTTTCTACGAAACCTATAAGATTGGGGAATGCACGCTGATTCTGGTAAAAATACAGGCAGCGATTCAAGAGCCAGAACATGAAACTAAAAAGAAAAACAGACGAGAGTAGAATAAAAATCAACGACAAATAGAATCCTTACCAGGAAAGTGCTGCTGTTGTTGAAACTTCGAGAACAAGGAAGACAAGCTTTGAGAGCTATGGAAGGCACAGACAATGGAAGTTCTTCAGTAACTAAACGTTTTTTTCTAAAAACCCCTTTTTGTTTTCGTTCCAAAAGTATCTTTGAAATCAACGGTTTTGATTAATTGCTGTAAAAAATCATCTAACGGTTTATATGAATACTCGTTCCCACTACCTGACAATTGCCCAATAAAATTACAACGCATGATGGGAAGATAAAATGGCCGTGTACTTTCGCCATTTTCCTACCTGTCTAGCCGCACAAACATTAAATGCACCTGCATTGCGTCTATTCATATATATATATATATTTATATTTATTTATATTTGAGAACATGTTTTACTAACTTTCTTCCTTCTCGCCCAATGTAATGTAATAAGGCCATTTGATTCCTCAACTGAACCAACGTTTTCTTCAGAAGGAATCGAGGGCATCTGATAAGGTGCACCCGACCGACCTACCGGCTTGAGATATTGGATTCCTTTCGGAAACCTTCTGTGACCGAAGGAATCGGGGGTATATGATAGAGTGCACCCGACCAAATACCGATACCCGACAGATGGTCATACCCGAATGAACTCGACTGGCATTATCAACCAACTAGCATTATCGACCTGACCAAACATTCGTTCCCGACTAGAAGTACACTAACTCGACTGACCGACCATACAGTCAGAAGATTGGTTCGATCTTCTCATATAAGACAAAAATGCTTATGTCATGGACACGCGTATGGCCACTCTTTTATATATTCCGTGATACTCACCTGCAAGGGTGCTACCTGCCCACTAACGGTTTTGATAACTAATTGAGTGATATCAGCATGGGGATCCGTGAATACACATAGTGAGCCCTGATTGAGCAATAAGTATGATTCGGTACTATTTATGTATACAGTACCCATGCAAGTTCAAGATATATCTATAAATATAACCACCTCTGGTGCTCAGGTACATACATCACTTTTGCCTTACTGTTACTCTGCAAAAATACTCTCTCAACTTTCTTGCTAACTTAAGCATCGGAGGCTCTTTGGCAGGCACCACGCCGGTGTCAAGGCAGTAGTTCCAGGCGACCCGGACTTGATTTGGATCATCCAGTGCTCATCTGGATTCACTGTACCATTAATATATAAAAATCGAACAAGGATCCACCCATCATTGATGGGTTGAATTAAGTATGGTTCTACACTAGAATGCTAAAAATATAAAAAAAAAAAAAACAGAAAATAAAAGAGAAAGATAAGGAAGTAAACTCTATAGTTGAAAATGCTGCAACTTATATTAAAAAACTTTTGTGTAATCAAAGTTTCGATTCAAACTTGATTGAAAACTATCCACGATTACTTTCTAAACTAATTTACTTTAATAAAAAATTAAATCTGAAATGATATAGAGAAAAATGCACGGCTGCCATCAGAAAAAAAATGTATTTATAAGCACGAAACAAAACCTTAAACGTAATCCTTATTGCGTAGTATCAGCTGCTACTCTCTGGACAGCCCAACAAGATATCCAAATCTTAGATTCAATCTTTGGCTCCTATACAAACGTTGCAGTTCTTTGAGTTTTCCTTTTAACCTAAAAAAGATGGCATCAATTGGTATTGTGAGTAAAAGTTATGGCAAAAATATTGATAAGGTGTCGTGCTAAATCATCCAAAAAATTTTGAATTATTTAACTTTGTAAGCTAACTTTGGGGTAAATAGAGACCTTTCAGACTTGGGCTCTTCATGAAAGTTGTAGCTGAGAAAGTACACTTAATTTGGGGTTTTTGAATCACCTCAATTAGACTTCGAAAACTCAAGATATGCCTAATTCTACCATGATTAGAATTTCTCCAACTTTCCAGCCTTAGCTTTTAGGTAATGTTTTACAGCTCAAACGAACTTGAATTTTGATCCACAATACATTTTTGAAAAGTTTAAGATGTCCATTACAACTTTATTGAAGATCACTTTTGGAACTCTTTCTATGTCAAAAATGCCTCTATCCCATTTCAACAAGCTATTTTAGTGTTTTTTGTTGAAACATGCATGAATGAACAAACTAATATAAATAAACAAAATTAAACTAAAAAAATATATTAAAACACAAATAACCAGTATTAGCATGGAAATCAAGGTTTATGATTATATTTTTCAAGCATAATCACACCCCCCCCAACCTATACATTGCTAGTCTCTAGCTATGGAATTAGAAAAACTAAAAAGAAAACTAAAATCTTATATTCTTTTTATGTTGGAAACACGGTTGTACTTAGTTACATGCAGCAAGCCTTTTAAATTTTTAGGTTTCCATAGTGGATGAGTGAAGTCATGTAAGGGTTTGTAGTGAATCTATTCACAAAATTCTTAAATTAGTTCGATATATAATATAAGTTAATCAAACAATTTCTGGTTCAATCTCAATGAAGAACAAATTACAAAATCTAAAAATTCCATAAACCTACCAATGCATATTAAATGTACCTAACTCTAAACCATTTAGTTTCAAGTCTGCCAATTCATGTCATTCATTCTAAATAGTTATCAAGTACACTCAAAGATCATGGTCTCGACTTCAAATATCACTAAACTATCCACTCACAAATGAAATCATTCGAAAAGGGTTACTCTCATGGTTCATGCATGAATGCAATATCAAATAAGTACAATGAACCCAAATCAAGAAGTGACTGAAAGAATCAAGAAATCGAGTGTTGCATAATTTCATGAATGAAATGTATTTATGCAAAAACAAGAAAACTACCATTAACCACATGAAATAAATCAATGCTGTTATAAGTGTCTTTCACAAAAAGTCCATTATGTCTTTTTTAGGTTATAGCTTGGCCATGGGGCATTGGTTAGACGAACAAATGATAGGAAAAATCAAAGTGCATATTTAAGGATTATAATGATAGTGCAATGAAGTACTCCTTAACTTTTCTCTTTTCAACTCCTTGACTTTATTTTTTTTTCTTTTTCATCTTTTTTCATCTTTTTTTTTTCTTCATTTATCTTTTTTTTTTTTTTTTTTTAGGACTGATAATAAACTCATGAAATGCTATGTCCCATATTTTTTTCTTTTTTTTTTTTTCAAATGATTTCTTTTTGTTCCACCACAATTTTTTAATTCCAAACTCCTCCCTTATATACTTTATCCTATGATATACAAGGGTTGGCTCACCCATATATATCTAAGGCTAAAGGATTATAATTGTGATTAAAACAAGAAATTTCATTTATTTTTTTTTATTTTTTCAAGGGTTTCAAAGTGGCTCTATAGATAATGTAATGAAAAAATAAGTCACTGGTTTCCAAATATAAGAAAAATGGCCCAACATCATTCTTCAAGTTAATAACACTCTGTCAGAGGCATTGATCCATACATATAAGTCAAAAATAGTATCTTGTGCATTTAATACAAAATCAAATTAATGTGAGGAAGCTATTCAAGAGAAGTGAGATGAAAGAAATCATATATAACATTAAGTACAAAACCC
>JAVXUM010000004.1:13351487-13362099 GCA_035590655.1 Pouteria glomerata
TGGGTTGGATGCGTTGTATAGTTAAATTATAATCTTGCTGCATGGTTGTATGGCAGCTCATATATTGCACAGGTTGTTTATTAGATACTCCCATTTGACCATATTTTAGGCCGTTGATTACACTGAAAAAGTGTAATTACATATCTACATTTATGATTAGAAATAGGAAATTATTGTTATTATTCCATGCATTCTTTAGTTTAATTTTATTATTTTATTAATTGAAGGGTATTTTTAATAATGCAGGTTAAATAAGGAAATCATTGAAATAAGCAGTGGTGATGAAGCTGAAAATCATCGTACCGCCCGGACACTCCGTAGGTCTGTCCGGACAGCAGCGAAGAGGCGCAGAAACGATAAATTAAAAAGCTGGATGAAGGCGTACCGTCCGGACGCCGCTGCGCACCATCCGGACGTCAGAGATGCGGAAGACTAAAAATTTTAAGTTTAGGGTTTGATTTCGTAGGCTATAAATAGAACTTTTTGTCAGCCGTTTTAATGGACTTTTACTTAATTTTCCAGAATACTTAGAGGTTTAGAGAGAGCTTTTGTTTTCGGCAATTTCGCTTTCGCTTTGGAGTTTTGTTCGTTGATTTTGCTTCACGTTTACGTTTTAAGTTTTGTTTTCGTTTTCAAGTACGGTACGCTTTTCTTTCAAAGTTCTTAATAGATTTTTAATTTAAAGATTGGTATTTCTTCAAGTTCTTGGTTGATCTATAGTACTTGAATCCGTAGGAATGGTTATTTCTTGTCTACGTTATTAGTTATCAATTAGGTTTTTAGTTTTCGCTTTCGCTTTCGTGTTTGCTTTCGCTTTCGCTTCTTGTTTTATTTTCAGATCTGTTTTTTTTTTCTTTCATTATTCTTTGTTTATAGATCTTAAAATCATGCGTGGCTAGATCTTTAGATTTTTTATTCAACCACTCAAGGAAGGGTGGGTTAGTTACGTTTCTGTGATATGCGTAGGAGTATGTTTGTATGAACGTTTACTTCTACTATTTTTAGATCTAAATTATTTATTTTCGAAAACATTCGACAACGAAGTTTCATGACCATATTCTTCGGAACTTTTTGGTATAAACTTTCGGTTCTATAAAACCTCTACAATATTTTTGAAATAAATTAATTAAGAGCTAAAACCCTAATTTTATTAACCGAATTATCGTCTGATTTCATAATCCAATTCGGGGTGTTTATGAAATTGTGTTAGGGAATGAAAATAAGTTTCACGTAGTTATTTTCCGATTTCATAATCCAATTCGGGGTGTTTATGAAATTGTGTTAGTGGCATATCACAGAGTTACGTAACAAACCCACCTGGAATTGAAAAGGTTGAATCAAGAACACCGTTTTCATCCATATTATACTTCAAAATAATTAATTGCTTTGGTTAGCTTGCAAGATTGAAATCTCCTTCCGTATTGTTTTTCTTTAAATTATTTAATATTATTGTTGTTTCAATTCTGAGTAAATTAAATTCTGAAAGGATATTGCTAAACAAGAAAAACCTCAAATTTAAATATATATTAATTTAATAATAATATAGGAATAAAACAAACTTGGTAAACTTAGAATTAAAGCTGTAGGCTCCCTGTGGAGATGACCTAGGACTCACCTAGATTAAACTACGACCATCCCTTACACTTGAGAGTATAAACCCTCTTCACATTTTGAGAGCGGTCACCGGTGAAGCATTTCTTTTTGAAAACTTACACTAGAAATGAACCAGTGAGGCATTTTTTTTTGAAAACTTATGTTGGGGATGAACCCAATGAGGCATTCCTTTTTAAGAATCTACACTGGAAATGAACCCAGTGAGGCATTCAGTTGAGATATCTTTGCAAATGCCTGCTCATAAAACATTTTATTAACGAAAAAACTATAATGCTCACTTACATATAATAAATTTTCAGATAAGCAGAGTTCCGCGACCTTTTGACTGACTTTCTCTCCAAGTCAGACAGCTTGTATGCCCCATTGCTGAGCACCTCAGTTGCCTAAAATGGGCCTTCCCAATTAACGATGAGTTTTCCCTTAATTGGATATTTTCTTACCCCAGCAATTTTCGTATGTCTCTTGTTCGTAGTTAGCTAACCTCAATAGAGCTAGTTCTCTTATTTCCTTGATTAAATCTAAGCTCTTTCTCATGGCTTCACGTCGATCAAATGCCTGGGTATGTATGGTTGGCATACCCACTTCCAAATAGATGATAGCTTCCATGCCATAGGTAAGCAAAAATAGGGATTCTCCCGTTGATCTCTTCGGTGTTGTCCTGTAGGTCCAGAAAACTGATGAAAGTTTATCCACCCATTTTTCTTTAGCTGCTTCTAGCTTCTTCTTTATACCATTGAGGATGCTCTTATTTGTAGCTTCTGCTGTCCATTACTCTTAGGATATGCTGGTGAGGAATATATTTTCTTAATTTTATATCTAGAGCAATATTTCTTGAATGACCACTATCAAACTGCATTCCATTGTCAGAAATAAGTGCCCTAGGAATGCCATACCTCGTTATAATGTTTTTCCATACAAAACACTTGGTATCTGCATCCTTGATCTATGCCAATGGCTCTGCTTCAACCCATTTAGTGAAATAATCAATGCCTATCACAAGCCACTTCTTATTTTCCATTGCAGTTGGTAAGAGTCCAATTATGTCAAGCCCCCACTATGCAAACGAATAAGGACTAGTAAGTGGACTTAACTCTTGTGCTGATTAGAGTGGAATTGGAGCAAACATCTGACGCTTCTTACATTTCCTGATGTAAACATATGCATTCTTTCCCATTTTTGGCCACTAATAGCCTTGAGTAATTGTCCTGTGAGCTAATGATCTGCCCCTAGTATGTGCTCCACAGATGCCTTCATGAATCTCGTATAAAAAATCTTAAACTCTATTTAGATGAACACAAAAGAGGTAGAGTCTAGTGAAAGATTTCTTGTAAAGTTTTTGGTCTAGAGAAAGCCAAAATTTGGTGGCCTTTACTCTTAGTTTTCTTGCTTCCATTTTATCCTTGGGGAGTGTGTCATCCATCAAATAAGAAATATTGGATCCATCTAGAAAAGACCCAAAATCGTGCAAGTTATCACCTCAGCCCTCGAAACACTTGACTTTTCCATCATTTCAAGAAACACAGTATCTATTAACCTTGTGCGCGGAGCTGAAGCTAATATGGCCAAGGCATCAGTATGCATATTATGATTTCTCCCAATAAGTTCAATTCCAATAACATTTAATTCCTTTAGCTTTTCTCTGGAGAGGGCCAAGTATTCAACCATCCTTTGATTTCAAGCAGCATAATCCCCTTTTAGTTGATTAACCACCAATTGGGAATCAGTCTTGATGATTAAATTACAAGCAAAGAGACGCCAAGCAATTTTAAGGCCAGCCAACAAAGCTTCATACTCTGCTCCATTATTAGTTGATTAGAAACCAAGTTTATTGCATACTCAATTACTACTTCTCCAGGGGTGGTCAAAACTACTCCTACCTCTACCCCGTTTCTGGTTGAAGACCCATCAACTTCTATCTGCCATGAAGGTTAGGTTATTTCTTTATCTTTGACTTCTGCATTAATTTTGAGTTGTTAAACCTCATGGATCTGCTCGAGAGCGGGCGTTGTAAATTTTGCAATGAAATTAACCAACACTTGTGTCTTTATTAATGTGCTTGGCACAAATTGTATATCAAAAACTCCAGTGGATACAGTTTATTTAGCCATTATCCTCGTAATATCAGTTTTTTTCAAAAGTTGTCTTATTGGTTGATCTACGACAACTTGAATCGTATGGGCATGAAAATAGTGAGCCAACTTTCTTGATGCTAAACATTTCAAGGGGAAGATATCTGGTCTCTACCCCCTACAAAGTCTTACTTGCATAATAAGCCAGCCTCTGTTTTCCATCATCCTCCTTTATTAGTACTACGCTGATTGCATGCTCAGAAACAGTCAAACAAAGTTACAACATGTCATCTGGCCATGGCGTTGTCAAGATTGAGGCACTAGCTAGGTACTCCTTTAGTTTTATTAAAGCCTGATCAGCCTCCTCATCCAATATCATCTTGTTAGCCCCTTTCAGGAGCCTAAAGAATGGTCGGCATTTATTTGATGCTTAGCTTATAAACCTATTGAGTGCAACAATCATTCCTGTAAGCTTCTAAACTTCCTTCTTGGTACGAGGTGGGGTTACCACCTGAATGGCTCGGATCTGATCTAAATCTGCCTCTACACCTCTTTTGGAGACTAGATGCCCTAAAAACTTACCAGAGCTCACTCCAAAAGCACACTTAGCAACATTCAGCTTCAATCCATATCTGTTGAGTGTGTTGAACATATGTTGCAAGTGATCAACATGAGCCTCAGGTTCTTTACTCTTTGCAACTACATCATCAATATAGACTTTCATCGTCTTTCCAAGATCATCTTTGAACATTTTGGTTATCGGCAGTTGGTAAATTACCCCAGTATTTTTTAATCCAAACGACATAACCTTGCAACAGTAAATTCCTTTGGGTATGATGAAGGAAGTCTTTTCTACATTTGAGTCGTACATTGAAATTTGGTGATACCCCTAATAGGCATCCAAGAAGGATATCCTTGAGCATTCAGAGGTTGAATCTACCAGTTGGTCAAATTTTGTTATGTTATATTATATTATATTATGATATTGTATTATATTATATAATATTAATTTAATAATTAATATGATATGATATAATATAGTATAATAATTTAATTATTAGAAAATATAATATAATATAATAATTAAATTATTATATTATATTTTTAATATAATAAAATAATTAAATTATTATATTATATTATTAATATAATAAAATATAATAATTATTATATAATATAATATTAATTTAATAATTAATATAATATAATATAATAATATATAGTATAATATAATATTTTCTAAAAATAAAAAAAATAATAATTGTAAATAAAATTACATTTCAAAATACAGTTTCAATTTTTATTTCAGAAAAGAAGAAATGACAACAGAAAATACAAAATAAAAAATGACAAAAACAATAAAAAAAACAATAACATTATCAAACGCCACCTAATTGAAGAGCATTAATGAAGTGGGAATACTCATCTTACTTAGATTTCGTTTGGAAAGGTGATAACTAATCAATTATTTTATTATTTTATTTTTTAAAATAATTAAATTTATTCTCTTATATTTTAAATTTTTTTAAAATTATAAAGAATAAAATTGTCAAATTAAAGAAAAAAATTAAAAAATTAACTACTAAAAAATTAATTTTTTTTCTAAATATTAAAAAGACTATTTTTTTTTTTTCACTTCCAGTCAACCCTCAGAAAAATAAAATGAAAATCAAATATTTCACCGAGTACTATGGTCAAACAAGTAGTACGCACAAACAAGAATAACCAAATTACATGCCCCCTCTCCCCTCCCGTTTCGCAATCCCTGCCTTCATCACAAATTCTTAATACTCTTACCGTCACTCAACTTCGAACGCATCATAGGCACTCCAACATTCATCACAAACCGAAATCACGAGCACCTTCAAATCTAACCCTCTATTCGCAACTCACCACAACTAATTGTGAACCCCTGCAACCACGTATAGAATCCCGAAGGATCCCACACATTGAATGCCATTTCAGTCTCTTTGTAATTAGGCTTGGTTTGGCAACCAAAAAAGCTAACTTTTTTGTAGCTAGCTACAAAAAAGTTAGCTTTTTTTGTGTTTGAAAAGTCTAGCTACTTAGCTTTTTTTTGTTATTATTTTTCTAAAATATTAATCTTTGACATTTGTACCCTTGATCTTTCACACAATCTTCTAAAATTACCCTTAAACATACAAATGCCTTCGTTACTCGAAACTGAAAGAATGGGTCGACCCTTTCAAGAAAATGAGGTCGACCCCATTTTTTAAATTACGGCTTCTTTCATGTCGACTGCCAGAAAGGGTCGACTCCTTTTTCTCAAGGGGTCGACCATTTTTATTGGTCTAAACACTCACATGTCTACTGTCAAAAGGAGTCAACCCCTTTTCTTGAAAGGGTCGACCCATTTTTTTGGTATTAAGTTGCAGTAAAATCTGTTAACTACTGCAGTAAAAGGGATCGACTCCTTTTTTTGAAAGGGTCGACCCCTTTTCTTGGTATCAAGTTGCAGTAAAATCTGTTAATTACTGCAGTAAAAGGGCTGAAAGGATCCACCCCTTTTCTTGAAAGGGTCGACCCACCCCTTTTCTTGGTATCAAGTTGTAGTAAATTCTGTTGGCTGCTATAATAGAAGGGTCGACCTCTTTTCTTGGTATCAAGTTGCAGTAAAATCTGTTAGCTGCTACCGTAAAAAGGGTCGACTCCTTTGCTTGAAAGGGTCGATCCCTTTTCTTGGTATTAAGTTGCAGTAAAATCTGTTGGCTGCTATAGTAAAATGGTCGACCCCTTTTCTTGAAAGGGTCAACCCATTTTCTTAATAGCCAGTTTTTCTTACCCGTTAGTTGCTACAGTAAAATCTGTTTGAAACACCAAAACTAAAGGATAAATTTGTAATTTTAAAATCAAACCCCTTTAGCTGCTACAGTGAAGTCCAAGTTGCTGGTAGCTGGTAGCTGCTACAGTCGACTCTTCCCAAACGAAGCCTGAAAGTCTTGACTTCTGAGTCTAAAAGCTTCACCTTCTACCCTCTGATAAGTTGGAAAATCAAATTTAGCTTTCTTAGATTATTCTCGTCTTCTAAATGCCTCCAAAATATCTTTTTCTACAATCTTTGCTTTATTTTTCAATTTCCCATAACTTTTCATTTCAAAAGCAGAAAATTTGGGATCTGATAAAAAGCTCCAATCCCTACTGAAATCTCTAGTATTTTTCATTTTCTATTTGCACCAATTCTAAAATAAATCTAGATAATGTAGTAAATTGGGCTTCATACTCTCTGACAGAAATTCTTCCTTATTTCAAGATACTTTTTTATATTTATACGACTGGGGAAAATACTTATTATTGAAGGCATTAGTGAATTGATTCCAAATCATTTCAGTGGTTGAAAATCTTTTAGTAGTTTCCTACCAAAGTCTGGCTTGATTTTTTAACATAAATGTGGCTAGAACGATTTTGTCTCTGTCAAAAATCCTCATTACCTCAAAAATTACCTCAATGCTCTTCAACCAATCTTTAGCTTCCAAATGGTTAATAGTACCAGAGAATGATGAGGGTCATAACTTAAGAAATTATTAATAAATAGTACCATGAGCTTTTAGCGTAAACCTCCGCTCCATCTGAGGCTCAACTAATCTAACAATGACCTAAATTACCTTTTCCACTTGGTCTAGTTAGTTCTGAATTAGAGGCTGATTTACTTGACCCTTTGCTATCCTGAAGCCTGTACCGTTGGTGGAATCTAACCAACTAAGTCATCTTCTTCCACTGCCTTAGGATTGTGTTTAATATCTATATTTTTATTTGACATCAAATCCAAAGTGAGATGTAAAATATAGTTCTACCGTATTTTATAATTTCAAGATCCTTAAATATCCATGCAAATAAATACCACACCATAATCACCTAACTCTATAACATTTCTCTTACAATTAGCTGCTAATACCAAATATTGACAAATATATAGAACCCTCTAACTTAGACTTTGATACCAAACTGTCGCATCCCTATTTTAGGATACACATTTAATCCCTTAAATAGAATGAACACTTCTATATCCTCTATCCATAATATATTAATAACCACAATTTATACACATTAAAAGAAAATTCAACATTTCAAGTTTATATGAAACTGTAGCTAAGATAAACAAAAAAACCTCAGAAGTATTTAAATATATACAAACTTTTAACTTTTAAAACATTAGTCGAATATATACAAAATATTAGTCGAATATTAGTCGAATACGATTAAAACTCTAGGTTTATTTACACAAACTCCAAATACTAATACAAGATTAAAACTGGGAAATAGACAACTTAAGTTCTCCTTCAAGCATTTGCACCCATTTCTAGACTTAAGCTGGAATAGGCAAATTTAAGTGTGAGTGTCACACATTCAGTGAATGTATTATACATAAAATAAAAGATAATAAATATACAACAAAGAATAATCCACAGTAATTATATAATCAAATGGCTCACAAATAAATAATAATTGGTTTAAATAGATCATAACTGACAGTAATAAAAATATCTCAACATACAGTTCATTGTCACTTTTCATTTAACAACTATCATTATTATCACTAGGCCCCAACTCATGGTCTCATGGCATATTTGCATGATAGTCAATTTAAATAGTAATGCAACATATGTTTGGCTCATTCTGACCTATGAGTTGAAATCTTAACTATGGACAGTGGCTTTAATTTAACATGTCCTACTAGCTCCATTTGGTTTTATCATATTTTTTTTTTCTCTGATCTCATCTGGCCTCATATATATTTTTTTTCTTCTTCTAGCAGCAGCTGGCCTCATATATTTTTTTCTTTTTTTGGCCCCATCCGGCTTGGTCCTATCTAACCATAACGCAAGTGTAATGTACATAATTCAAGTGGTTGTTCAATAATATTTTTTTCCTCAAATAAAATATTAGTTCTCAAATTCATCATTCCATAATTAATCACAATTTAAAGGTAATATAAATAATTCATAAAAATTAGCATTTCTTATCAACACAAATTATCAATAGCCAGAATAAATAAACAAATATTAATTAATTCACATTTAATATCTTTTACCTTTTAAGTCTAATATACCCATCTGAACCATAAATATTCAAAAAAATTCAAATTACTAGGGAGATTGTTTCTGATTATCCTCGGGCCCTAATTTTTTTTAGTAACTTAGAATCCACACCGGTATATTGTAGTTCTTAATAAATTACGTAGCTAATGTAAGTTGCCTTTCATGCACATCTCGCTTGAGCTAGGAATCAAACCCATATGATTCCTGCAGGGGGCATATGCACAAGCCACTCAGGCTAACCCCAAGGGCAGGTCTTAATTTTAACCCAATAAAGTATACAAATCAGACATTAAACGGTTAAAATATAACTCCAATTCAATTAATAATATAAATCTAATAAATAGAACACAACCATTTCATTTTTAACATACTTAATTTATTTAACCTTCTATGGAATTAATCTTAAATTAACAAAATAAAATAACTTACCTCAATAATCTGGCTAAAATTTCCATGTTTCCCCCTTTCTCATTATTTTTCTCATTGCTTTTTCTTTTCTGTTTTTTTTTTTTTTTCTCAGTTTTTCTTTTACAATACATTAGCGTAATACATAAATATAGCACTCACCAACTAAGGTCTTCCATCGCCTCCACTATACAAATGTATATCTATATACTTTAAACTCTCCACGTGGCTTCATAAGCCTTACACACAAACACACGCATCACATATATACAACAAAACAAACTTATATAGACTACCCACGTGTCCAATCTTACTAAATTAATCAACTAACTTTAATTAACTAATTAACACTTTAATTAACCCACTAATTAATTTAAATTAGATTAAATAAATATTAAAATAATACTAAATTAATATAATTAAAATTTGTAACCATAAAATAAAAGTTAAATTACTAATTCATTTAAAAATAAATAAAATTCAAGATGTCACACTTGTCTTCGCTTCCCTACATATTTTATTGCAATTCCTAAGCTTGAAATTCATGGGGGATCCATGGTTCGAGACTAATGATTTTGCTTTGATACATTATCATATTGTATTTTGATACACTTTATTCTTTTGATATCTGAGGAGATATTTTGTATCAAAAATTTATTTTATGTTCAACTAAAATGTAGAGGCCATATAGGCATGTACCATGTCAGTTGGAGCATCACTACCCAATCATGGACTATAAATTTATTTTATAGTTATTTTATTATAATTATATTGTTGTATGCTCTAAGGTAGGTATGGTTTTGAATATGGTTGTTTATAGTTAATTATCATTGTATGCTATCATTGGATCGTATCTCGGATTACGAAGTCCTCGACATGACACCATCTCTTTCTTCCCAACTAGTTTTGACCCAGTAAAACATAATTTTTAAATACATTAAAAAATATTTTAATCAAGTTGCATAATTTCATAAAATAATTATTTAATTATTTTTTATATTTATTTTTTTTCATTTGTGCCAATGTTAATGAGCTGATAGAATCGATTAAAATCAAATTTTCATATGAATTCTAGAAGTTTATATTTTTGATTGCTTTTATAAAAATAACTTAAATTAAAAATATTAGCAGTAATTATACGTTGCACTTTATAGAAAAATATAGTCAACTTAACCAATTTAAAATTAGAATTTAAAAAAAAATTGCACCTAAGACTAATTTTATTCAAAGATTTGTCAAAATAAAAAAAAAAACAAAAGTATAATGGCCAAGATAGAGAGTGCCACATAGGATTTGATAATAGTTTTTTAATTGATTCTATAAAATAATTAAAATAAAAAATATTATTATTAATCGTGTGTACTTTCTAAAATAAACAAATATAGTTAATGTGATTATTTAAATTTAAAATTAAAATTTTAAAAAATAATTACTCTCGAGCCTAATTAATATTTTCATTTTTTTGTA
>JAVXUM010000004.1:13387701-13398427 GCA_035590655.1 Pouteria glomerata
GAATCGCATCAATCGGAGTTCTGAGCAAAAAGTTATGCTTGAAACACTACAGTATGTTCTGAAAATTCTGATGCACACGTTTTCGCCTATTTTGAGCTTGGGAACATTTCTTTCTCCGACTTGCTTTGGCTCTTTCTCACATGCACCCTTGGTGTCTTTTAAGCCTAAAACATCATATTATATCACGCTTTTCCTACATTTAAGAGAACAAACCATATAAGTATAAAATATAACAAAATAAACACACTTATAAGTAAAATGCATGAATTTGTCCTAAATTGTTGAGTTAGTAATTACACTTTTAAAGCGTAATCACTAGTAAATGTGAGTTTTGGTTATCTGAGGTAAAGTTTTTTGGCTACGAAGTTTTTGATCAATGGATTGTAGTGGATCTATTTAAGGTTGCAGTTGTGTTAGATTGGGTGCAACCGAGGCTTATTTTTGAAATTCGTAATTTCTTACTGTTGGCTAGGTATTACCATCAATTCATTCAAGATTTTTCTAGTTTAACAGGTTCGTTGACTTAATTAACTTGGAAGGGAGTTAAGTTTGAATGGTCTAAAACTTATGAGAATCCTTTCAATGAGTTGAAGCATAGATTGATCGAGGCTCCAGTGTTGATTATACCTAAACATAAAGTGGGATATTTTGTGTATTGTGATGCTTCATGTGAAAGTTTGGGATGTGTGTTGATGTAAAATGATCAGGTGGTAGCAAATGGGTTTAGACAATTGAAACTGCATGAAAAGAATTACCCTACGCATGATTTAGAGTTAGCTGTAGTGATTTTTGCTTTGAAGTCTTAGCAGCATTATTTGTATAATAAGAGATTCAATATGTATTCGAATCACAAGAATTTGAAGTATTTGTTCACTCAGCGTGATTTGAATATGAGACAGATAAGGTGGATGGAATACTTGAAAGATTATAGTTTTGATCTTCAGTATTATCCAATAAAGGTCAACGTATTAGCAGATGCTTTGAGTAGGTAGTCAATGAGTATGACTGCTATGATGGTTTCTTCTCGTAGCGTCTTTGAAAAGACAATGATTTTGAATTTTAGTAGGATGATGATGATGAAAATGGCATAACAGACTCTAGTTTGAATGCTTTGCAACTCGTACCGATGTTATTGACATGGTTAAGCTTAATAGAATGATTAGTATTGTCAAAACACGAGAAATTATTTATATTCGTGACAAAAAATTGAAGGTTGGAATTTATCCGCAGAAGGATATTTGACGTTTAAGGATAAGATTTTTGTACGTGATATGGATGGACTTTGAGAAGAGGAACTTTGAAAGTTTCATCATTTTAGATTTGTAGTACATCATGGAGGGACAAAAATGTATAAAAATTTGAGGCATCAGTACTAGTGGAGTGGCATAAAGCGAGATATAACAAAATTTGTGTTTCGTTACCTAACCTGTCAAAAAGGTAAAGACTGAGCACCAAAGATCTATTAGTTTACTACAACCATTGTTAGTGACCGCTCTCAAAATGTGAAGAGAAATTATACTCTCAAGTGCAAGAGGTAGTCGTAGTTTAATTTAGGTGAGTCCTAGGTCATCTCCACAGGGAGCCTACAGCTTTAATTCTAAGTTTGCTAGGTTTATTTTATTCCTATATTATTATTAAATTAACATATATTTAAATTTGAGGTTTTTCTTGTTTAGCAATGTCCTTTCGAAATTTAATTTACTCAGAAATGAAACAGTAATAATAATAAATAATTTAAAGAAAAGTAATACGAAAGGAAATTTCAATTTTGAAAGCTAACCAAAGTAATTAATTATTTTGAAGTTATAATATAGATGTAAAAGGTATTCTTTATTCAACTTTTTAAATTCCAGGTGAGTTGGTTACGTAACTCTGTGATATACCACTAACACAATTTCATAAACACCCCGAATTGGATTATGAAATCGGAAGATAATTCGATTAATAAAATTCAGGTCTTAAATCTTAATTAATTTATTCCGAAAATATTATAAAGGGTTTATAGAATCGAAAGTTTATACCAGTAAGTTCCGCAGAACATGGTCATGAAACTTCATTTTCGAATGTTTTCGAAAATAGATAATTTAGATCTAAAAATAGTAGAAGTAAACGTTTAAGCGAACGTATGCCTACGCATATCACAGAGGCATAACCAACCACCTTTCCTTGAATGGTTGAATCAAGAATCTAAAGATCTAGCCACGCATGATTTTAAGATCCATAGATAAAGAATAGTGAAAGAACAACAGATCTGAAAATAAAACGAGAAGTGAAAGCGAAAACGAAAAACCCTAAGTGATAACTAATAACATAGACAATAAAGAACCATGAATATAAATTCAAATATTTTAAATCATTAAGAATCTTGAATAAATACCAAAGTGTAATGTAGAATATATGATAGCTTCAAACGAAAAACGTACCATACTTTAAAGCGAAAGCAAAACTCAAAGTGAAAACGTAAAGTGAAAGCAATGAACAAGACTCCAAAACGAAAGCGAAATTGAAGAAAACAAAAAGCTCTCTAGACTCCTAGCTATTCTGGAAAATAAGTAATGAAAAAGTCCCTCAAACGGCTGACATAACGGTCTATTTATAGCCTACGAAATCTAACCCTAAACCTAAAATTATTGGTCTTTCGTGTCTCTGGCGTTCGGACGGTGCGTAGCGGCGTCCGGATGGTATGCTTTTATTCAGCTTTTTAATTTATTCGTTTCTGCGCTTCTTCGCTGCTGTCCGGATAGACCTACGGAGCGTCCGAACGGTACGATGATTTTCAGCTTCTTCTCCACTGCTTATTTCAATGATTTCTTCATTATGCCTGAAATTTTAAAAACACAATTAATAAATAAGAATAATACTAAAATAACAAATAATCTTAAAATTAAAGACATTATTGCAAGTTTTTGTTAAAAATTAAAGTTTTTGTAATTACACTTTTTTCAGTGTAATCACCTTAAATTTAAGTGTTGTGGGCTTATGATGTATAGACGAGAAAGACAAGGATGGCTGAAAATTGACTAAGTGCTGGGCCTTGAGCATACTGCCTATTGACATCCAAATCTTAGGTTCCTTCATGGTGCTTTTGCCTATTTTTCCTTGATTTTCGTTCATATTTTTCTTCTATGATTGTTCTTAGTATCTTTCTCAATGTTTTTTTTATGGTCAAAATTTGCATAAAAAGAGCAAACTTTAATGAATAAAACCAAAATTAAACTAACCTACAAGTATTGTAATAAAAATTGCAGTTAATAATAGTGGAAATTACGGTTTATGATTACCCTTTTTCAAGCGTAATCAATCATTATCAAGAGTGGTATTCATCACTTTAACTTGTTTCTTTTTTTTGTTGGTTGCACACTCTAAAGCATTGTAATTGTAGCCTTGACATTCAAAGCACCTGATTCTTTATAGTTGCTTTAAAGCCTTCTTTTAAATTTCCTGCTATTCTTCCTCCCTTTAGGTCGATCTATTGTTTTGGATGTAAAAGGGTCATATTCTTTAAATGAGTGAACCTGCTCTAATATCAATTGAAGTTCCTAAAACAACTCCAACGAACAATCAAGCAATCAAAAAAACACAGGACTGATAACTAGAAAACCCTTACCAAATGGTAAAATAAAACCCTGAGTCCAATTTTGGAAACCGGTCAAACAATTTTCACTATAAAATTTGATTATAAGAATAAACTTGAACACCCTACAACTCCTTCCACATATTCACTCAATCTTTTGCTCAACTCCTTGATGCACAAGACCAAGTGAAAAAAAGATTTTTCAACTTCTCAAAAAATTATCTTAAAATCCTCCAAGACTTATAAACTTTAACAAAGTAAAGAAAAAAGAAAGACTCTAAGGCTCTCAAGAAAATAACTTTCTCCTTAGACTCTATCTAATGCACATTCTGTTTTTTTATTAAATAAAGAAGCATATATATATATATACACACACACACATAAGTACAGACCCAAATAAAATAGGAAATTGAATTCGTACAAACTTTGGTAGGTCAAACCCTTGGGTTCTATAACAACTCGTATCTGTATAGTACAATATTTTTTGCTTTGGGCTTGGTTATTTTTTTTCAAGGGATCACCTATCCTAGTATTGCCTCTGCTTGAACACGCTTAACTCTAGAGTTTCTATTAAATCTAATTCCTTCACGGCTTTAAAATGAATTGCACTACATAGATATTAGATATTACATATATTCCATTTTCTTACTCTACCAAGGTGATGTGGGATAAAAGGCATTACATCTCTATTTCATCTCCTACTCTATTCTTTCAAAGGCAGAATCCCTTACAAGCAGATCCCTCATAGTTATTAACAATTCTCTCCCTAATAAGGCACACGCCCTTGTATGGCCTCTATACTTCTGACTGGGTATTGGCTCTAATAATATTTGTAATGAACAATTTCTACAAAACACAACACGTTTTAAAGCCGTGAGGACACTAAATTTAGTGAGAACTTCAGGGTAAAGAATACTTGAGTTGGGGCAGTACGAGAATAGGTGAACCTCTGGGAGGCAGCTTGCTATGCCTAAAGTGGATAAATATTATGTTGTGTAGATATGGGTCGTTACATACAGTATGTCACGCCCCAAATCTCGTGACCTGAGGGATGAGTGATTCAACATACAAACCATGCACTAATAAACTATCCCTTATCAGAGCGATATAACAATCCTAGAGTAACATCCACAACAGCTAATAATATTATGTAAACCTAGCTTAGGTTACTACTAGGCTATCATGCTTCAACACGTCCCATAATAACAATACATATTATAGTCGAATAAATCTTTAAATTTAACAATAGTAATATAGTCCCAAATGAAATTTTAACTTAAGAAATTAGAAATAAAATGTTTACACAGTTTATACACTTATAATCCTACCATATGCTCACATAGTTTTTGGGATCTATTCCTGTAATGAAGTCTGTAGGAACGTTAGCACTAACCACTTATGTCCATGCAACATCATAAAAGCATATATAATATGTAAAGTAATAATGTAAAATGACACTAATAGTTATAATTCAACATATCCCAACATAATCATGCAACATCATTAAGCAAAATCCAAGTCCTCATACGTAAGTATCATATTTTTATTATCAAAATAGACCTCATATAAAACATATGCCATGATCAATGTTATAAGCCTCATTTTTATTCAACTACCATTCATATTTATTCAACTATCATTTACTTTGGCATTCTTATCATAATCATTCTTGTTCATGTTCCATTCTCATTTTATTCCCAGGGGTGGGCACAATTAGTGTCGTCATTAAAGGCCATGATTAGCGTTAATATACGTCATCATTAAGGGCCACGATTAGCCACATCACATGTTATCGTTAAGGGTTAAGATTAGTCACAACACACATCGTCATTAAGGGTCATGATTAGCCACTTCACACGTAATGTTATAGGCTACTAACTTATTGGCATGAACATTAATCCTTACACAGGTTTCGAGTCTTTCAATCTTAAGGTAATCTATGTCCCCTTCCTATTTTCTTATTCCCACCATCCTCATATTTCAATATCATTTACGTTTATCTTATTTACTTATCAATCTCATTTACATGATTATGTTCAAATCACTATCTCATTCAATCATGTAACCATTAACATCATTGTCTCATTCAATCATATAACAATCAACATCATTATCTTATTCAACTAAGTAACAAATAATATTATCATAATGACCTATATAACAATGTCAATTCAATTCAACCTATAATAACATGTCACTTTATTATAATATTTTCTCATTTTGTTAACATATTTTTAACTCTTTTTAACTCAAACATCACATAATTCGCATTTACAAGTTTACTACAAGACAATGAGAAATATATATCAAGAACAAGATGTCTAAAGCTGAGAAATACATCAAATAAGACCCATAGTGAGATTTTGGAGCACCAAAGGCGCCCTTGTAGGAGATCTAAACACCCGCATCAAGGACTGGGGCACCCCTCTGTACTACTAGGGTGCCTCTCTATGAAAAATTTTAAGTTTTGGCTATTTTTATCATGTTTTTCCCAAAAAAACTTGTTCTATAATCAAACCCTTATAAACCATTCTTGAGTAGATTAAAAAGTTTACAACCTTATATGTTCAATAAAAGGATAACTTAAGTAAGAAAATCCTAGGTTTAAGTTTTTTGGAAGGGTCCAGGCACCCCTTAAGGGACCCAGGCACCTTCACCACTCAAATATGGCCAAATGAGGCACCCTGGGCGCTCACATAGGGACCCCGAGCACCTTATGTGTTCAAAAAAGATACTTTGTTGTGGTTTAAGCTCTATATCCAAGATTTATGTGTCAAACTTTGCCAAATCTAACCTTTAGTTCAAAATTTCATTTATAGGTGTTATTTAGGACTTAAAAGACTCCAAAGAAGCAATCAAAACAAGTTTTATTCATACTATTCTTTCAAAATTGAAATCCTGGTTTAAACCTCTACATACATACTTATACATATATTACTCCACTTGATTCACTCCTTCATACTTCCAAAATCCTAAATAATCATCATAACAATATGTTTTAGTTCATTACATCTCATATATACTATAAGGAGGCTAGAAAACTCTACCTCAAGCTTTGAACACAAAGATAGTGAACACTCGGTTCCAGGCTTCCAACTTGATTAGATCGATCTCCTCACATTTTAATCCAAACAATAAACAAGCTGTATAGAAGTATCCATTGAGTGCTTAATTCTATTCTTGTAAGATTAATTTGAAGTCGGTTAAGGGTAAAATCACTTACCAAACTCCCAAGCTGTTTGGCTTCATTTGGTTTCAAGCTCCCTCTCCTAATTCCTTCTTCCAATCTCTAAACTTTCTCTTTCTTTATTTTTACACCTATATAGAATATCCATCTTGCTTCCCAAGTGAGCTACAATGCCTTAGGACCTTTCCCTATCTCTTTATTCTGCCGTGGATGTGACTCTTGCCAGGAAAAGCCTGAACCATATCAATCCGTTATTCTTCACACAGGCAGGGAGCCCCTTTAGGCACCCCGGGCTCCTGCCTCTCTCATAGGGGTGTCCATCTGCATCTTTCCGTCCTAAAATATCAACTTTTGGGTTATGTGTCCATTTCTTCCAAAATTCTCACCAATTACATCCTTAATTGACAATAATTACTTAAAATAACATATTATCACATCTAAAACTTGCTAACAACCATAAATTTATATTAATGCAAAAACCTGGGATATTATATAGTGTTAAGTAGGGCTTAATGTTGAGCAACTCTAGATACCTGGTAGACTACATAAGCGGGGTAGGTGATGAGTTTGCAAGTTGTATTTTAAATTGCTTATTTATTCATTTGGGATTTAAGTTATGACCTTTCTTTGTAATGCACCTTTTTACTACCAGGATATAGATTGTTGTATAGGCTTGTCTTAAGGTATGGTTTTTTTCTTTTTTTGGTATTTTGGTTGTCCATTTTTTTTTTAGACCATATTTTAATTTATAAATTTTTTTTAATACTTTCCATTATTAGATGTTCCATATTCAGTTTTTTGCTCCAATTTTGTATTGTATGGCTCTAATTATAAGACATTGTATTTGTATTTTTAGTAATTACATGTGATTAGATTATGCTTCCCGGTTGTAGGAATTTGAGAAGTGATATTTTAAGTACATGCCCCCATGTTCTTGGGTTGTGAGAACTTGGGACATAACATGTTGAGAATGTGCCCCACTATGGCCTAACATTTTTGAATAAGTATTGGCTATAATACCATTTGTAATGACCTACATCTCTATAGTACAATATTATCCATTTTGCGCTTGATTAGGTATAACATAAGACTTTTTCTTGAAGATTATCCATCTTGATACTATTTCCATCCAAGCACACTTAATCTTAGAATTTTTGTGTAATTTGGTTTCCACAAGATTTTACAATGTGTTGTACTAGATATGTCACGCCATGGGTCCGAGGACCTAGGGAGTGAGTGTTAATCATACATAACATGCAAACACGGTCACCATATCAGAGCAAGCACATTAGTCACACAACGGACCCACAAAACCTCTCCTGCTATATAACGGCCTAAATGTGTTTAAATGGGTACCTAATAGAAATCCTTGTACAATTTATATACTCGCTACCATACAACTATGCAGCGGTTTTGGTAAACTAATCATACATTTCGTTTAAGGCCACACATCCAACCCACATTGACCAACATAAATATAGAACAATTCCACTATTTGAATTCTCATAAGTCGGTACATGTCTTGGCCTTATGGCCATTACAAGCTAAAAGTAAAAGAAAAGTATATACACATCCCAAGGTTTTATCAAAATATATTTACAACATGTATAAGGAATCCAGCTTTTTGCAAAAATCCATGTGCATCTCTTCTATAACCCTTTATTCGAGGTCCCTTCTACTCGTCCTGTGTGGGTCCTGCATAGACATCTGTAGGGACGTGAGCACAGACGGCGTGTGCCCACAATATACTCCCCATAATACAAAAGGAATGCATATAGAAAGCATGATACAATGCACCAACAAGAATTCAACATTCATAGCAGGATAGCATATATCCTACAATTCAAAGTATAAACAAGTTTCATACACTAATATGAATACCAAAGGGGGGGTGCAATGTCAATTATCATCGTTTAAACTGTTATCTTGTTTCTTTTGTGTTTTCATCACACATTAACCATTCACACATCATCGAGCATTGGGCACCATTTCGACGTCCTTGTTCCGGGCGACGCCGCGGCCCCACGCGTGCTTTAGGGTGGCAACCCAGGACGACGCTACGCCCGTGTGTATGCGTAAGCTAATACACTGCCCTCATTTCGTAGGCTACTAACCTACTGGTATGAAACACTAACCCTGTGCAGGTTCCGGGATTTTCGACCCGAGGGTATCATTCCCCATTCTTCTTTTTCGTACCCCACAATCCCCGGCAAACAGCCAATTATTTTGTTTTCTTATCTTCCATTAGGTTTGTGAATTATGTGAGTCCACATGTAACACATTTCATGCCATTAGGAGAACACATCTGTGAACATTCTCATCTCAACTTGAACATCATGCATTTAACCAAAAATAAGATACCTCGAGTATTCTCAGAAGCATCCGCATCTCAAAACCATTATCATTTATATAAACATAAGCAATGTGATTTAAAGGAATTCCCTTCAACATTATCATTTCAAACTCATTTCCCCTCATTGATTCAAGTCAAGTGCAACATGCCATGCTCAAGATAATACAAATGTGAAATGAAATATGGAGGATTCATTTAATAAGTACAAGGTGTTTAAGGGTGAAGTAAGGTGCAAAGGAAAGTGATAGTTCAGCAAAAGAGGTCGGGCGCCCGAGCCAAACTCAGGCGGGCGCCCACCGAGGGGCCATTTTTGGCACACTGTAGCTTAAGCGCACGGCCTGTTCCACAGGGGGCGCCCACCGAAGGGGGTTTTTCCAGACTTTTGTCAACCTCTTGTTTTTGCTTTCACCTTCTACCCTTGTTCATTTTTAGGTACCAATTATCATTTTACCTCAATTTTCATCTCTCCACAAGCCACCCTAACCAAGAAAATTCTCAAAAGTTTCATGACTTTTTTCCCTCTCTTCCCATCTCTCACTACCAAGCAATTCAACCCCAAACATCAACTCTATGTCTAACCTTGGTTCCAAAGGTTTGGTTTACCTCCCAACAAAGATGTATGATTCATTAGCTAGCTAGTACTTCTACTAGAATTCAAAGAGGAGAAGAAGAACTCAAATATAGATTATGAGGAGTTCCCTACCTCAACTTCAAGCTTTAACTCTTTCAAACACTTCAAGATGGTTTTCCCTTCCTCAAGGTAGCTCAAATCTTCTCAAGCTCAAGATCTTGATCCTTTCTTGAAGTCTTTTTCCTTTTGACTTCTTATTCCACTTCTTTTCTCCCAAGCTTTCTCTCCATTCTTCTAATGGCCAAATGCTTCTTTGGCTTCACAATGGTCTCTCTCTCTCAACACTTAGTCTTGGTCTAAACAATTAATATCTCACCAACTAAGTACATATACATATATATCAATACACCCTCATGGCCGGCCAAGCCTTCCTCGCCACTCAATCCATTAATATGTATATATATATATACACACAAGTCTTCCATGCATTTACTCTTGGGTCCCACCAAGTTTTAATGTTTCTTGACTTATACTAGGAGAACAAAACAAAATAAAATGGAAGCTAAATACCCTTGCCTGACCATTCTTTCTCCCCACCATTACACCCTCTTTAAAAAATATATATAATTGCTTACATGGAGTCAAAGGTCCACACTTCACCAAAGGTCATATGGACTTGGTCAAATTGAAGCCAAAGCTTCCTATGGCCGGCTCTCCTCCTTCATTCACACTTTTTTGTCTCATTTTAAGTAAAACAAACCAACTTTCTCTCTTAAAACCTCACCTAGCTGGCCACCCTACTTGAGTCTCATTATAAAATACTTCAACCATACACAAGCAAAAATCCCAACACTTAAAAGATTTGGAAGACCATGAGCTTTAACCACACAACAAATGACCGCTCTTCAAATGTGCAGTAGAAACAAACCCCCAAGTATAAGGGCGTGCGGTGTAGTTTTACCTGGTGAGTCCAGGATCGTATCCACAGGGAGCCAAAGGTGTTAGTTTCTAAGTTCTTCTAGGTTTCCTATTCCTAAGTGT
>JAVXUM010000004.1:13415798-13431894 GCA_035590655.1 Pouteria glomerata
TCTGATAGTTGGATGTTGTTTGCACGTGATGAATGCCTTTCACTCACCCCCTGGGTCCCCGGACCCGGGGCGTGACACATAATTATATATCTTTCATTCTTCTTAATAAGCTTAAAAGTACAAAGATCATCCTATATAACCCACAACCCGCCCTTCCTACCATTAGCATTTACATCATAACAAAATTTAAAACCTAGAGGCACCCTAACCCATTCAACTTATCTACTCTATCCTCAATATCCATCAAAAATACAATACTAGGTTTATAGTTTTTGACCAGAATATGTAAATATTGAACAGTAGAGGTTTGGCCAAGTCCTTTGCAGATCCATTCTAACACCTTCAGGGCCCTTGAGGAGGTTATTTAGAGACAATCTCCTCAACACCCTTCACTTTTACATTATTCTTACAACCTTGCTCCTTAGAACTATCATAACTTTTATTGAGAAACACCCCTGCCCTTCGTTGGCTTGAAAACTCAATATCACATTCTAACTCTTGGCCTGATTATGAGACAATACTAGTATCCTCAATTTTCTTGTAAAAGAGTCACCGTTATTGCTAGCTACTCTTTTCCTATTCACTCTTCTGTTACCAAACCTTTTTGTATCTGTTTCATAATACAGTTCTTGTTTTTCTACCATCAAAGTTTTAACATGTCTCTCCACCTTTTTAGCTTCATTTAGCACATCCTCTGTCAAAACCACACTAACCATTTCTTTGTTGTCCTTTTTATCTTGCCAATTCCATAATTTATGCCTTTTCTTCAATGTCTCAGCCATATTGTTAGCACATCCATTATACTGTCTTCTTTTTTTCATACTCAATGATGATGAACTATCTGAATCAAATGAGTCAGAAGCTATAGTCTTGTTCTTATCTTTATCCTTCGATAGCTCATCTTCCCTATAAGAAAAACATAGTCTATTTTCTTCTTCGCTTTACCCAGCGTCGCCTTTTTTGTCTTCTTATATCTCTGACTAATTTATCTTCATTAAATTCCTCGTATCACTAGTTCCCTAACTTGCAGGTGATGCTTTTACTGTTGCCTTAAAACATCTATCGCTTAAAGTTTATCTTGCAAAGCATTTTGGTTATTTTTGGCGTCTTACATTTGTCTTCTTGCACATGCAATCTCCTTTCAAAAAAAAAAAAAAAAATGACTAATCTCCAAAACTAGTCCCTGTTCATTTTCCTCATTCGGTTCACTAGTATATCTAGCCTCATAATCACTTTAGACCTTTGATTAATAGACCCACTACTCCTTACCAGACTCACTTCATATGCATTCATCATTGTCTAGTTCTGAAACTACCCATTTGATCCGCTAAAATCTCCTTCCAAATTAATAAATTGACCCCATTTTGCATGACTACCTTTTGCTTGTTCCTTGTATCCTCTTCTAAACACACATTCGGATTATATTTTCAAACTTCTTTCCACTTGTCTCCCCTCCCACTGCACAATGGTCCCATCGTATTGACTTTCTCCTTCCCTTCCCATATGTAAACTATTTTCCTACCGCGTTAAAATTCTATGTGGCACATCACTATCTTTTCTTCCTTTTGCCTAACGATTTTGTTGTAGGTAACTTGAAAGCTATCGATGTAAGCACACATGAAGGAAATCAACATGTGGAAGAAGCAATTTTGTTAATCAAAGGATTGTTCCATTGTTATATTATGAAATAATTATACCTGTGGATGCAGCTTAGAGAAAGACAACAGGGAGAGCGCCAACAGCTTGGGCATTGATAGAAAGTAAGAAGACGAAGCTCTCTACACTAGCAGAGGAAATATGGGCATCATCGACATTAATGATAGAAGTTATTGTATGTTTTAAAGTTTTAAAATTAGTGATACATCTAAAGTGTGTTAAAATTACTATGCTAATTAATTGTAGTTTTATGGTGAAATACCTAAAATGTATTAGGAGTTGTGATTGGGAGGATAGAATGATTGTTTTAAACTTATGTAATTATTTGTTATGTTGGTCATATTGTTGTATTTGGAAAGTCTCTTAAAATGTTATTAAAGAAGCTCATGAGAAAGCAAAAGCTATAATAAATGGTGGATAATGATTTGAATCACTAAAACATGTTTGTTTTTTCTTTTGCTAAAGAAAGAAAAAAAATTGGACTAGGAGCATTAAATCTATATAATAAATTAGCTCATAATTTGACTTTTATATACTTTCAATTGTTGATTTATTCAATGGTGAGGATTATTTTTAAGTTTTCTTCATTTTAGTTCTATTATATTAGTTTTCTTATTTTTTTCATATTTTGTTGAATATTTTCTAAAAAAAAAATTTAAATTAATATTTTTAAAAGTGTGACAATATTTATAATAAATAATAAAATGTTACAACTTTATTTAACATTGTCCGTTTTTAAATATACAAAAATATAATTTAGACTATAAGGGGATGTTTGGTATGATAAAAAATGAGATAAAATGAGATATATTGTGGGTTCATAATTCGTGCAGCGAGAGACTTTTAGAGATTTTTAGAAATTTTTAAAGTTTTTCAACAAATTTCAATATACCAAACACCCCATAAATAACTCAATGTAAATTTGTAATATACATTTACGCTATCTTTGGCGTGTGTTTAATACTCTCTAATGAGCTGCTATGTTCTCGTTCTCGTGAAACAAGTCTGCTTTTATTGGGATTACAAAGGGGTGCAGTGAAAGAATTCACTGTAAGGATTACAGTGAAAAAATCAACAGGTAAAATTTGTTTGCACTTAATCTAAGGGTTTTAATTTAATTTAATTAAAATTATTTTTAAATAAAAATAAAAATTTAAAAATCTGATTAGAATACAATAAATACAAAATATTAAAAATTATATATAATTTAAGTATAAATAAATTTTATCCATTAATTTTTTTACTCCATGAATTCTTTCACTCTATTACTGAAACCTCTTTTTGTTATGCGACGGTGACACTCTCTCTTCCTACGAAATTGAGTCCTTTGCACGCATACACAGCCGCGCGTGATTCCATTACGTAACTACTGACAACAATAGAAAAGCTTTTACTAGTTATTTTTAGTGCTCAGAATTTACTAATCTACATCGCCCGGGGACAAGTTTTGCCCTATTATATGCCGCCACGCTACCATAATGAGGGAAAACATTCACTATTAGTCCACGTTTCAGTATTTTATTCGGTTTTGAGAGCTCGGTGGATAGATACGGGTGCAGCGGATCTCAACCTACGTCTACTACTCAGGAGCTGCTGAGGTGTAGTCGGGGGGGCCAGATGGGATTCTGAGGTTTTCATTTCATATCCTCGTTGTTTCAAAAAATATATATAGGAGAGAGGGGCTTTGGAGCATATTCGCGGAGAGAGAGAGAGAGAGAGAGAGAGAAGCATAGATGGAGGAGGAAGAGAAGGGGGAGGAGGAGGTGCTGGGCTCGAGCTTGACTATGGAGAAAGTGGCTGCGGCCAAGCAGTTCATAGAGAATCACTACAGATCTCAGATGAAGAACATTCAAGAGCGAAAGGAGAGGTAACCGAATCTTTAACATTCGAGATCGAGTTTTGGTCGTGCGCTTACCGTTTATTCTGCGTTTGCTTTTCTAAGAAAATGTTGGATTTTTTTTTTTTTTTTGGATTGTGAATCTTTGATTTTTAATTGGTGATTTTGGTATTGCTGAGCTCAGGTGACTTCAATTCTTTTTAGGGGTAATTAGAGAAACAGGGAACATTGGTGGTAAAACTTCTGTCTTCTTTTATTTTCTCAGTGAACAAGCAGTGAGGAGATCAAGCGTGATGATGCTATAAATCATTTTTTGTTTTTTCACAATTTACAGAGCCTTTTTCCTATGTAGTTTGAAGCGATGCTACTGAAACTATTGCTTAACTAGGATATTTTGTGGCGCACACATTCTCAAATAGGAATTTAGAGATAGGGCATCGAGTTGCAGGGTTCTGAGTACTTCGAAGTTCAAGGGCAATCTCAATAGCTTAGGGTTTCTTTAGTCGATGGAAAAATGTAAGATGAACCATCGGAAAACGTATTTTCCTATTCTGTTGTTACATGTTTTTTCTTGAAAAGTTCTTTGATTACATATAGCCAATTCAAGGAATCGAATCCTATATAGCTTCAAGGTCCTAATCTTCATTTCTTTTCGTAATATAGGTGCATATATATACTAGTTGCATGGCACGTGCGTTGCACATTTGAATAACATTTAAATATGTAATTAATTTAGACAATAGTTCAAACGCGCAAGATGCATTACTTTCTTGTGAGAATGAGCCAGCAAGAGAATAGAATAATTGAGCCACAATTCAACCGTGGTGGTTGTTTGGGGTTCCAGACTATGCCGCAGCCATTCTATAACAATAGAATCTTCATTAAGCCAATTATCATAGGAATTATCAGTAGATGTAGGAGGTAGTTCAATGATGAACTTTAGCTTCTTTTGTCCACAAAAATAAATTTGCATTGTATGGGCCCATGTTTCTCATGGAACGATGTGAGACAACTTTTAACAGCCCCCTCACGCTAGATTGCATGGACTTCTCTCATCTTAATACTTAGGTTTTAAGGTTTGAGATCCCCCTTCTTATGTATTGTTGGGTTTCTTAATATGGTATTTAAGCAAGTAAAGGTCTTGAGTTCAAACTTCACTGCCACTCAAGTGTTTGGGCTTTTCAAAAAATTCACTCTAGCCATATGTGAGAGGGTGTGTTAAGAGTATAAAAAAATAATATAAATAATAAAGTTGTCTCCTTCTCTAATAGTTTAAGCTTTTGGGTAAGATGGTGGCTAACAATTTAATATAATATTCAAGAAGTGCAATGACACATAATAGGATGGGGCCTCAACCTTAAAATCTAGGTATTAAGGTGAGGGAAGTCCATATCTTATATAGGGGAAACAACTTTTCTAACTTCTAACAGCCTTCCTCAAACGGGTTAGTATGAAAATAAGAATAACGTGGACTATAGTGAGGTCTGGTTGAAAACCATGTCAAAAAGCCTAACAACACATAAGAGGATTGGATCTGAACCTTAAAACCTAGTTGCTTAGGTGAGAAAAATCCATTTCTTATATGAGAGAAATTATTTTTCTCATGGATTGATGTAGGACAACTTCTAACTGCCATCTCACGCTAGCCCGCATGGACATAGTCACAGCATGAACCATGGTAAGGCCTCTTTTCTTTTGTGTTGTTAGGTGGCTTAACAGGTGCTTAGTCTTCTAATGAATTGTCACTTAAAGAAGTTTTTAACTCTTTTGTTGCTAGATTTTAATTCATCTAAATCCCTTGAATGCTAATTTTGATAATTTAGATGTTGAAAGTACGATAGCCATTATTTGTCCTCCTTTTGCAATTATGAAACAAGATTCAATGGACAATGAGGTGCTTTAGTGTAGAAGCAAAATTGTTTAACCAAGAGTTGGTTAGGGTACTAAAGTATGATATTGGGAGTTGCACCAAGATAGTGTTGGAAGAAGATGTAAAGAATTTAGGTTTGAAGGTTGAGCCATATGATCTGGATAAGCAAAAAAAAAAAAAGATGGAGGATAGTGAATAGAACTAGTCCTTTTTGTTATTGGATAAAGGATAAATCTTACTCTTGCTGAGGGTTGTTGGAACTTTTTCTCTAGGGTGCATGGTATCACAAAGCATGTAGAGAATAATAGTGTAAGGATTAAAATTTCACTTACTAAAAAAAAGGGAATTATTTTGGTGAATTGGTTAGCATGAATGTTTCAAAAATTTTTTGGAAGAAACAAGAAGATATATATAATAGAATATATAAATGCTTTGAAGTATAATCTATCTAAATATATGAAATTTTAATAATAAATTAATTATTTTAGTATATCATGCTTCATTTTGATGCACTTTATTGTGTTTCAATGGAATTATTATTCCACTAGTGTTTCATTTTTTGTGTACTAGGAAATAAAAACTCTTAGATAGTTCATGGAAAAGAAACAATATTGAGTAAGTCTTGGGATATTAGTGTAACAGCTCTAAATATGAGTATCATCATTTAATATGCTCTCAAGGCTCTCCTTGAGATAACTTATGAACTGGAAGGCTTTGACTTATCTTCCATAATAGTATCTATTTCAAGAAATGGGCCAAGAAATGTGTAGATTTTTTGTGAGAAAGGTTATCCAATTACAGAATTGTATAGTCTTGCAAATGGACCGAGCATACCTTGTTCAAGCTAAAATTTGTGTTTAAACTCAACTTATTTACTAAGTGAACGAGTCTAAGTGAGGCTAAGCTTTTTAGCGAGTTGGACTTGAGTTGATCATGGAACGACCAAGATTTTTTTTTTTTTTTTTTTTTTTTGTAATCTTGTTTTGGAATAAACATTTTTTCATATCATCAATCTAATGTAGTGTTATAATTTTAAAATCAATTAAACTGAATGGTGTGATAGTTCAAACATAATTTTTTTATTAATAATCATGAGTGTTGGAATATGTCCCACATCGGTACAGTCAAACCTCTCAAACCATTATAAATTCCTGAGGACCCTCTCTACTCCTTGCCAATTAATTTCGACTTTTATGCTTTAACATAGTATTAGAGCTGAGTTCGGAATGACTCGTCCCTCTTTCACTTTTGAATTTTTTGGTTGTCCTTTCTCGTACTTGGTGCATTAGTTTGGCTCACTACTTGAGAAAAGGGACCACATGTGAGGGGACATATTGGAATATATCCCACATCGATAAAATCAAGTCATAAGATCCCAATAAACCTCTCAATTTCTTGTCAATTGGTTATGAGTTGGTTGCTTTAACAATGGGACATGATAATTCAAATACATAAACTTGAACATGAATGAACTTAAAATGTTGCAAAATAATTGGCAATAAATAACGCATAAGTTAATTATCGTAAGGTTTGGTAGTATGAGAGAACATGAGAAAGGGAAAAAATGTATATTTTGCCGTGAATCAATATAAATACAATCTCTGTTTAAATAGAAATACAAGAGAGCTAAACTAGAAAAGTGCAGCTGTACATAATCAATCATAATCAATCACCCTAACTAATTCTCTTGATTAGGCATTGACTCAATCTTCTATATTTACAACTCTATTAACCCTAATACCAAATATAGAACTTTCCAACACTCCCCCTCAAGCTGGCTTGTAGATGTCTTCCATTGCTAGCTTGTTTACTAGGAAATCAAATTGTCTCTTATGCAGTCCTTTGGTAAGTATGTCGGCTGTTTGTTGAGTAGTTGGTATATAAGGAACACAGATTAGGCCATTCTCAAGTTTCTCTTTGATGAAGTGTTTGTCGACTTCAATGTGCTTAGTTCTATCATGTAGAACTGGGTTATGAGCAATTGAAATGGCAGCCTTGTTATCACAATAAACTTTCATGGGAAGTGAAACCGAAATCTTCAAGTCTTCTAAGAACCTCTTGATCCATATCACCTCACAAATCCCATGAGCAAGAGATCTAAACTCAGCCTCAGCACTGCTTCATGCTACAACACTTTGTTTTTTACTTCTCCAGGTGACAAGATTTCCACCAACAAATGTATAGTATCCTGTCGTTGATCGTCTGTCAGAAATGCTCCCTGCCCAATCAGCATCTGTATAAACCTCAATTTGCATATTATCACGCATTTTAAACATCAGACCTCTTCCAGGTGTTCCTTTTAGGTACCTTAGTATTCTGTAGGCAGCATCAAAATGTTCTTGTCCAGGTGAATGCATGAACTGGCTTACCATACTTACGGCAAATGTTATATCAGGACGAGTATGTGACAAATATATTAATCTCCCCACCAATCACTAAAATTTCTCCCTTTCAATCACATCTTCATTTTTAGTAGGATTGAGTTTGAGGTTAGCTTCTACTGGAGTCTCGGTAGCTTTACATCCAAGGAGTCTTGTCTCACCAAGTAAATCAAGAATATATTTCCTTTGGTTTACGAAAATGCCTGCTCTTGATCTTGCAAATTCCATGCCAAGGAAATATTTTAATGTCCCCAGGTCTTTAATCTCGAAATCTTCTACTAGTCTTTTCTTCAACTTTTCTAGTTCTTTAAGATCATCACCTCTCAAAATTATGTCATCCACATAAACGATTAAGATTGCAATCTTTCTTTTCTCAGAATGTTTGTAAAACATGGTAAAACATGGTATGGTCTACTTGGCTTTGATGATATCCATAGCTTTTTACGGCCTTTCCAAAACGTTCAAACCATGCTCTTGGAGATTGTTTGAGACCATATAGGAACTTCTTGAGTTTGCAAACTTTATCTTGGCCGACAAGCCTTTCAAATCCTGGTGGTGGACACATAAACACTTCTCCTTCCAAATCACTATTAAGGAAAGCATTTTTCACATCTAGTTGGTGCAAGGACCAGTTGAAATTAACTGCAAGGGACAATAAAACTCGGATAGAGTTAATTTTGGCTACTGGAGCAAAAGTTTCTTGGTAATCAATACCATAAGTTTGGGTAAATCCCTTAGCTACAAGTCTCGCTTTGTATCTCTCTATATTTCCATCAGCCTTGCATTTCACTGTAAATTCCCATTTACACCCAACTATCTTTTGATCTCTTGGTAACTCTACAGTCTCCCATGTACCATTTTTCTTTATAGCATTCATCTCTTCCATTATTGCTGATTTTCACTTTGGATCATCAAGTGCTTCTTGAATATTTCTTGGAACAAACAGGTTGATTTTTGATGTAAATGCCTTGTGACTTTGAGAGAGTTTATCATAGGACAAGTATTTTGCAATTGGGTGATTAGTGCGAGAACGGGTCCCTTTTCTAATTGCTATAGGGATATCAAGATCACAGTATTTTCCTTCAACAGATTCATGTGAAGTAGTGGGCAAAGAAGAAGGATTATTAGGTTGAGAAGAGTCTAGAGTACTTGAAGTGTTTACAGGCTCATTACTTGGGGCATCTGATTGACTTTGTGCCTTGGGAATGGTATGCTATCTACTCTTTTGATGAATATTCCTCCTTGTATAAACCTTAAACTCAAATTCACATCTCTTAGGATATTTTTGTAGTATTTCTCCCCCTGTTGAAGACTCAACAATACTTGGCAAAACAGTATTAGGAATAATGGTGGTCCTATCATCAAAAATAGTTTTTTGATTTGTAGAATTGGACACAATAGTCTCAGAGTTCATGATTTTAGGTAGAGAAATGGGAATAGTATCCCAAAAATTTTTTTCACTTTGTCTCTCCCCCTAAAGTAAATTTTTCTGAAAATAAGGTTGATGCTCAAGAAATGAAACATCCATAGTGACCAAGGTTTTTTTGGTTTTTGGATTAAAACATTTGTATCCCTTTTTATTTGGAGCATATCCGATGAAGACACATTTTTCAGCCCTTGGATCCAACTTTGATTGTCCCTTACAAGGTAAGTGAACATAAACAGTACAACCAAAGACTTTTAGGGGGAGATTTGAACAAGTACGAGTCTCGGGAAAAAAATTTTTAAGACACTCAAGAGGTGTAATATAGTTAAGAACACGAGTAGGCATCCTGTTGATTAAATAAGATGTTGTTAAAACCGTGTCTCCCCAGAGAAATTTAGGAACATTCACGGAAAACATAATGGCACGAGCTACTTCCAATAAATGTTTGTTTTTTCACTCAGTTATTCCATTTTGTTAAGGTGTATCAATGCATGTAGATTGGTGATGAATACCCTTTTCGTTTAAGAAAGTTCCAAGAATTTTATTAAAATACTCAGGACCATTATCAGTATGAAGAATTCCAATTTGCTTTTGAAACTGAGTTTCGACCATTGTATAAAAATTTTTGAACAAGTTTTCAACCTCAGATTTTTCACTCATCAAATAAACCCAACATAGACGAGTATGATCATCAATAAAAGTTACAAACTATTTATTTCCTGAAAAAGTGTTGATCCTTGAAGGACCCCAAACATCACTATGAATAAAATAAAATGGTCTTGAAGGTTGATAAGGTCTTGAAGGATAAATAGTTTTATGACTTTTTGACAAAATGCAGTGTTCACAATGAAACTTTGAATAAGCCAATCCTTTAAATAAGGTAGGAAACAATTTTTTAAGATAGGAAAAACTCGGGTGCCCTAGCCTACACTGCCAAAGTAGTATTTTATCCTTAATAGGAATAGAACTGATACTACAGTCTTTATCTTCAAAATAGTAGAGACCGTCTATCATCTTAGCACTGCCAATCATCCTCCACGATTTCTGGTCCTGAAGCACATAATGAGAGTCAAAGAAAGTTGCATAACAATTAGAATCTTTGGACAATTTACTGACAGATAGCAAATTACGTGTAAGTTTGGGTACATGAAAGACGAATTTAAGTGATAAAGTTCCAGATAGATTTATCAAACCTTTTCTAGTAACTGGGGAATATGAACCATCTGCTATACGGATTTTTTTCATGACCAGAACAAGGAAGATATGTGAAACAAATGAGAAAGATTTGTCATATGATTAGAGGCCACTGAATCTATAATCCAAGGAGTGGAATATGAAATAGAATGGCAAACTAGAGTATTTAAATTACTACCTGTTTGTGCAAGAGAAGTATTAGGAGTACTCGACAATCCAGAGTTAGATTTTAGCAGCTTTAGAATGTGATCCACTTGCTCTTCGCTAAATGGGACAGCTTCTGCTCCATGTGCAGTGGGAGAGCGAAGGAATTTGCCTTCATGTTTGTCCTTCCAATTTGTTGGTTTACCGTGGATCTTCCAGCAAGTCTCACGAGTGTGTCGAGGCTTGTTACAATGATCACACCACACAATGGGTTTCTCCTCAGGGTTCCTTTGATTGGTTCGGGTAGCAGAGGTTTTGGCAGCAAGTGCAGAATTTTCAACAGTGCTGCCGAAAGTTTTCTTACCAAGCATGATGAGACAACAGCTCTCCTCATGACGAACTTCAGAAAAAATTTCTCGAATAGATGGAAGGGGCTGTCTACCAATTATCCTACCCCTACCCTCATCAAATTCAACATTAAGTCCAATAAGGAATTTAAAATACGGTTATACTCCACTTTTTTTCTTATAATGGTTGCAATCCTCCATGGATTTCCACTCATAATTGCTGAATAAATCTAAATCTTGCCATAGGCATTTTAGAGAATTAAAATATTTGGTAACACTATTCTCACCTTGGTGGATTTCTCCGAGTTTCAGTGTCAATTCATACACTTGAGATTGGTCTCCCAAATCTGAGTACATTTGATTAATATTGTTCCAAAGCTCCTTAGCAGTGTGATAACACATATAATTGGAGCTAAATCCTCCTCCATAGAATTCACCAACTAGGTCATTACCATCGAATTCTCAGCATCTCAGGTGGGATAGGTTGGACCCTCAAGGGTAGGTTCCTTCTTTTCTCCTATCAGGTAGCCAATTTTTCCTCTCCCATGGATATACATACGCACTGCCTGAGACCAGCGCAGAAAATTTTCTCCATTCAGCTGTATGGTAATAATCTGGATAGAGTTAGAATCTAAAGTGGGAGCATGAGAATTATTGGCTTTGTTGATAGAATCTTGAGTTTTGAAGGAGTTTGGCTGAGACTCGAGTATAACAGCAGACATGGTGGGAGACAGCTAGGGTTAGGGTTTCTTTTTTTCAGCTTAAAGGATCAGGAACGCTATGATACCATATGAGAAAGGGAAAAAATGTATATTTTGCCGTGAATCAATAGAAATACAATATCTGTTTAAATAGAAATACGAGAGAGAGCTAAACTAGGAAAGTACAGCTGTACACAATCAATCACGATCAATCACCCTAACTAATTCCCTTGATTAGGCATTGATTCAATCTTCTATATTTACAACTCTATAAATCCTAATGCCAAATATAGAACTTTCCAACAGGTAGTAACATAGAAATGAACAGGTTGAGTCAAGGGTAAAACTGTAATGTAACTTTTAAATGAAAAGCACAATCATGGTATAAATACAAAATAATAAATATATTTTATTTGTATAGTTATATAGGAAAATTTTTAAAAACTGAACTTTTGGACTAAAAATTCTATTTTAATGAATTGAAAACTAGAGATTCCAAATTCATTAACTTCTAGTGTATTTCAGTTGTACCTTGTGTAAAAATTAGTTGCCTCTGGTCCTTAACCTAGTTTTTTACCTTGAGTAAAAGTTCTTGTATTTGGAATCTTAATTTTTAATTCATTAAAATGGAATTCTCAGTCTGAAAACTCATTTTTGGTTTTAAATTTCCCTACTTATATTTATTATTTTATATGTATATCATTTAATATTATGCACAAAAATATTATAAGAGCTCAACGTGAGCCAATCACTATTCAAATTCTACTCGTTTATTAAAAGATTCTAATTTTTCTGTTCAAGCTGAACTTGTTTATTGAATGAACGAGACAAGTCGGACCTAACAGGTTGAGCTTAAATCTTTCCATGATTGCTCATTTTATTCCAATGTTGTGAAAATTGAAAAGCATGCTAGACTCAGGTAAGGCATAGAGGCCTTAGGGCTTCACATGCCTCCAGGCGAAACATTGTTAGTATGGCGACGCCCAGGTGAGAGGCTCTTGCAGTGTTGCCTCTTTCATGTTATGTAGTATTTTGAATTTTTTTAGCCTAAATGCAACATCCATTCATTATTTTGACCAAAATGATTAATAATATATTAGTGGGAAAATTTTGAAGCCTAAAAGAGATCTTTTCCCACAAAAATGAAAAGGAGAAGAAAGAAGATCTGGCCGCATTTCCTTGATTTAGAAAAATCAAACCAGGAAATTGATGACCGCAAATGTAATGGTTGTAATGAGAATATAAATGATGATGTGATGGATGTGGATAGAGATTATAACTTTTTTTTTTTTTTGGTTATTAATTTAAGTAGATAAGATTATGTTTTTGTTTTAAACCTACATATTTTGCAAAGAATGGTTAAATATTGATCACTCATATTACTTTTTGTTCATTACTTGGTTTATTGTTTGTTCATTACTATGGTTGCCTAATTGGAAAAATTTCAATTGTTTTTAATAGTGATGCATATAGAAGTCTATATTTGATGATTTTTTAGAATGTTTGGAGTCTTTTTTTTTTTTCTTTTTCTTTTCTTTTTCTTCTTCCAGTCTTTTCTTTAATTAAAGTAGCACCTTGTATTATAAGCGCCTTTCACTTCAAGCGATAAGGCTGTTGGCGCCTTTGGGGTGCCTACCACTTTTAATAACACTTGTTCATTTGCAGTCCTAACTATCCGTAATCCTCTTGGTTAGTCACTACTCATTATCTGGAAGATTTCTATACAATAATGATTTGGATCATTTGAAGGCATTGAATAACAGAATTGTAATGCTTTGGGTATTTGGTGCGGAGAATGGCTTGTGATCTTGTTGCGGTGCATTGTCAGTGCCATTGCAGATTCCTAGACTATAATATAGCTTGAATATCCTGCATCTGTTTTTATATTTTTTGTCATTAAAATGATTCAGTGTTGCTGCTAATTTTGTTTGGTTCCGTGCTGTGTGTACCACTGTAAAATTTTTTAAAGCTTGTTTCTTTTTGGATAAATACACTTTATAAAAGAAAATGCCTTAAAAGGGGGGTGAACCCTGTACAAAAGATATATACAAAAACCTCATTTACTTTACAGTGGAAGAACTTATATCCATGATATGGCCGTTTAATCATCAAATTTTATTTTTTTCTTTATTGCTCACGTGTTCATAGTGAACCCTCGGTGGTGTGAAGTTGGCATATAGTTGGGATGAGTCCAATTCTTCTGTTTATTTTTTATTATGGAATAATGATTGAAATTTTGTAGCCTCATTGCAATCTATGTTCGTGTTTATGTGCTAAAATTGACATTTGTTTAGGCATTGAAGGTGTAGAATTGGAAAAAGAATATTATGATTACCTGTTTTGTGAATTACCTGTATATCATGTTTTGATTATAGGAGGTGGGTGTTAGAGAGGAAGTTAGCCTCTTCAGATGTACCCAAGGAGGAACAAATAAATCTGATCAAGGATTTAGAGCGAAAAGAGACGGAGTTTATGAGACTTAAAAGGCACAAGATATGTGTTGATGATTTTGAGCTTCTGACTATCATTGGCAGAGGCGCTTTTGGTGAGGTTAGAGATGTCCCTCGCATAATTGTATTCTAATCTAGTACTCATGTTTCACAAATCTACTTCTCCAATTGATTTTTTTTTTTTTTTTTTTCATATTTACTATACAAACGAAGTAAAAATGAATATTTGAATTTTGTTATATCCTTTAGTGGTTAAGAAATTATTATGCTTTATCTTAAATTTGGAATGAGATATTATAAAAATTCAATTTGTATATGCATAGATGTTTGTATTGTACAGGTGCTTTTGATATGAAACTGAAGAAAGCTAACACCGATAGGAGACTGACCAGTGTCAGTGGTTTGGTTCGTTTCTCTCATGGTCCTGTTTAGAGTTTTGAGAACCAAGGGGTTAGTTCAGTCGACCTCACTGGCTTGAGAATGGACCCTTTTGTGTTGAGATACAGGGAATTTGGGAAAAATTGAACACCTTGAATGTTGATTTGTGTCTCTATTTTATATTGACAATCTGTTTGGCAAAAAAAAAAAAAAAAAAAAAAAATGATATATCTACTAGGTTTTTGTGTTTTTTTTTTTAAATGATCAAATTTATCCTTTTATATTTTGAACTTATTTTAAACCTTGAAGAGCAAAAATATCAAATTAACAAACAGTTAAAAAATTAGCTTTTTTTGCTTCCCAAACAAAAAAATGGTAGCTTTTTAGTAACTCCCTAGTAGTCAGTTACAAAAAAAGTGAGCTTTTTCCTTCCCAAACTTAACCTAAGAGTGCTGTATATAATAGGAAAAGATACAATAGGCAACAAAATAATTAGGATTCCTTAATGTCTACCATTCGACCAATATTTTATTCTTAATACCCTGACTCAAGTGGGAGCATAATATATGAAATATGTTTCAAGTTTGTTACAAATTGTTAGAATCTAGAATTGAGTGAGAATTGATTGAGGATTGATATGGTTTCCTTCTAGGATTGATAGTCTGTTTTTATTGATTTTATGTTTCCTTCTCAGCTGTATTTCCTTTTCTTCTATTTTCCTTATTTGGTGTAAGACATCTATTATAAATAAGATTAATTGGAGAAGAGAGAAAGACAAGTTAATTCTCTCTGTCTCTTTATTCTTTTCAACTTGGTATCAGAGCACTTCTGATTTCCAAAAAAAAAAAAAAAGAAGAGGACGGATGTGTCGGAATCGTTATTCTCGCCGCTGGCGACTCTTCGGCAATCGGGGCTAGTGATCGACCAAGCCAGAAGAGTCTCCAGCCGCCGACGATCCTCACCCACCTGAGCTCGTCGCCGGAAAAGACTTGACGCGCCTCCACGCGCAGCTTGCCACCGGTGACTAGATCTCACGCGCCTTCTTCTGTTCAGGGCGTGAGGGTGCGTGGCCGTCCAGCATCTCTCCGGCGACCCATGGTGGTGCTCGCCTGATTGAAGCGAGTCCTCCTTGCTGCTGGTGACTCCTGTATAGTGATCTGTGGATGATCTGATGAAGATCTGAAACTTCGTTGCTGTCTTCGTTGATGTTCCTCGGTCTAATCTGATCTTCTTGGGTGATTTGATGATCTGATGCTGTTCTTCATTGATGTTTGCTCGGTCTGGTCTGATTTTCTTTGGTGATTTGTTGATGATTTGATGATCTGTTGCTGTTTTTTTCTCCGTTGCTGTTGTCTTCAATTTGTTCTTTGATCCCCGCTGATGTCTTTTGCTGACTGATCCGTGGTAGCCGACTGAATTGCTGCTTTCTTTGATTGTGCTTGTTGACCCTTGGTTGCTGGTTTCTCACCGCTGGCTATGGCTGCTGGTAATCTCCTTTTTGTATTCTGGTTTATTTTTTAATCCATGGTTGAAAGGAAAGCTATTGAATCGAAATCGATACTAATGAGAGAAGAAGATATTCCTCAATCAATTACTTCTAAGAAATTGAACGGGTTAAATTATTTGGCTTGGGCTCATGCAGTGAAGGTGTTTCTTCGTGGGAAGAAGAAACTAAAATTTCTTACTGACCTTCCACCTAAGTCTGATGATAG
>JAVXUM010000004.1:13474857-13485213 GCA_035590655.1 Pouteria glomerata
CTCCCCAATCAACTTTATAGTGCAAATCCAGTTCTTGCCAAAGAATTTGTAGTTCATTGTAGTATTCTGTCATTTCCAGATTTCCTTATCTCATCTGCTTTAATCGATTTTTGATCGCAAATATCTGAGAGGCATTCTTGAGATCAAAGTAATTGGTATTCACAGTATCCCAGATTGCTTGTGCCATTCGAAGAAATAGATAGGTTCAACTAATATGAGCCTCCATGGAGTTAATTAACTAGGCCATAACAATCGAGTTGTTAAGTTCCCAGTTTGCATAAGAAGGATCTTCTTGTTTGGGCTGTTTGATATTCCCATTGAGATATCCATTTTTCCTCTGCCTCAAATGATCAAAAGTATTGATCGAGACTATTGAATGAAATTTTTTTCATTCAATTTGTGATTGGTGATCTGTAGAGTTGTGCTTTATCTAAAGGTTTGGAAAGCCATTGGAGGTTGGGAATGATTAGAGGAGAGAGTTTTAGATTCCATTTCTGAACTCATTTTTGAAAAGTCAGAGTGAGGTTAAGAAGGATAGAACCTCAGTCGAACAAAGTAATTAAAGAATGGCTTAGGAGGATAAACCTCAGTCAAACAGAGTAATTAAGGAATGGCTAAGGAGGACAAACCTCAATCGGATGGGAAAAATGAAGCTTTTATGAAGATTGAGGCTCTGATAGCATGAAGGTAATTCTTCTACTTCAGATATTACAAGGGAGATTACACCTCTATATATACACATAGGGTAGATAACCCTTCTAATTTAGCCCTTCTAATTTAGTACCTATCGGCAACCTAGAATTAAGGAAACGAACTCTTAAAAATCAAGGATCTAATTCCTATAAATCAAAAACTGAAAAACTACACAATCCTAATCTATACAAATTTGTTCCAATCATACCAAAAATATAGGATTTATCTAGAGTTTCATAATTGGAACTTCCTATTTTTTTATGCCTATTTGGACTAGGATTGCGTTTCCTATTTAAAGGGACGTTATTTCTAGATTTTCTATGGAAAGAATTCATTATTCAAGTGTCGTTCTTCAAGTTTAAAGAGCTTTGTCATTCACTTAGCCTAAGATAAAATTTGTAAAGTGAAATTTATGGCAAGTCCAAACAAATGAAATAAATTTGCGATTAAGAACAAAATTTCCTAATTGGACATGCAATGAGATTCAAGTTTCCTAAATCAAACAAGGATAGAGTTTTCTAATCGGATAAAGATTGACTTTCTAAATTGAACAAGGATTGAGTTACTTAATATATTGCTCATATAATTAGGAAACCTAAACAAAAAAGGAAACTAAATGAAGATTGAGTTCTTGTAGATCATGAAAGAATTGTACAAGTTTCCAAATTGTAAAGAGTCTTAACAACACTCGGAGAATTTCCTAAAAAAGATTCCAATTATTATGAAGATTTTGTTTCAGTTTAGTAAATCTATTTTTAGAAAATCTGTTTGAGTTCTAGTTGAAATAAGATTTTGTAACTCTATATATATACCCACTTTTAATACAATATGGATATGGGGGACATTTTATAAAAGATTTAGAGAGAGTTTTTTCTTGAGGGCTTAAGTGTTCATTCTCTAGCCTTTGATTATTCATTCTTTCTTTACTTTATGTGCGAAGCAGAAAGTCCACTTGTAGGGTTTGTTGAGTGATTCGAGCAAGAATAACAGAAGAATTCGTGTCAGTAAATCATAGAGAATTTAAATAGTGTTTTGTAACCCGTTTTCTCCTTGTAAAAGAGTTTCTTCATTAATCCTCTGATGTTATTCTCTATATATTATGTGTGATTACTTTTTTCCAAAATTTTCAATTGCTATTAGAGCAAGTCACCCTACAATCTTGAGTGAGATCAAATCCGAATTAATGAATCCGCGTTTTAAAACCTTAAGTGATACCGAGATATCAAATTATGAGAACGATGACTCTGATAAAGAATTTAATGACATTCAAGAAGGCTACGAAGAACTCTTCAAGGATTGCGTTAGGCTAAAGAAACAAAGAAAAGCCCAGCATCAAAGGAACAATATGCTGAAAAATGAGAGAAGCTTTGAAGATTGAGAATGAAGGACTCTCATGTAAGTTATCTTCTTTACAAATTGATAAAAATTCTCAATCTCAAAGTACAAAGGTGAAAGTGGAGCTTGGTAAGAAGAATAAAAAGATTGAAGAAAAGGAGAAAACTATAGAGGGATTTCAAGCAAAGATCAAAGAGTTAGAAGGGAAAATGAAACATGATGGTAAAATTCTTGAGAAGATGAAGTCCAGCTCAAAAACGTTTGACGAAATTTGGAGCAAACAAATGCCACATGGAGATAAATTTGGCCTTGGATACACTGAAGAGAAGATCACACCAATAGCATCCACATCCTCTGTAGACACTCTAAAAATTGCCTCAAAGCTTGTAGAAGCCCCCCAAAGACCTTTCCAAAACATGTTGTGCACCTAAAGAGGAATGTTCCAAAATTCAAGCCACAATCATTCGCTCCTCTAAAAGTAAAAGGTACACAATTTTCTAAATCGAAACCTTTCGTACCTATTTGTCACCATTGCGGCATCAAAGGCTATATATGCCCTGATTGTCATAAACCCTACAGTCTTTCGTTAAATTATGTGAAAATTTTACTACCGGTCAAAATCCGAGAGTTTCAATGACAAATAGGTTTCAGACTTTTTCTTATTTTTCTAAAAATAATTTTAAAAATCTACGTCAATTTCAAAAACTTAAAAATTTGAATTTTTCAAAACCTAAATATGAAGAGTTTTCAAAGAAAAATAATTCAAATTTTAATGAGAAGCAAAGACGTGAGAAAAGCATTGTCAAGATCATATTTTCTAAAACTAGATCTATTTGGGTTCGAAAATATGATCATTTTACCAAACTCTTGGACGCCCTTTGCTTTAAATAGCTTAGGAAGCCTTTAGATATTTGTGTTCATCCTTAATTTTCTAAAAATAAGAGGGATAGGAGTTCATTATTTGAGTTGAAGATATTATGTGCATCAATCATTTAGTCAAATTTATTTTAATGGATTAATAATTTGTACTTCCATTTAAATTAAAAAGAAGTGTTTTGATGAGCTTGCCATAATTTTGATGTGCTTCTTTAAACACTTGATTGATTTTACATATATCTTTCCATCTTCTTATCTATGGATATTGAATTATTGTTTGATGCGTTTAAAAAATGTTGAGGAGCATTTAAAAATAAAATAAATACATCTCGTCTTGAAAAGGGCTATCGAACTAGTGGGAATAGTGAGAAGGTAGAGCATTTAAAAATAAAATAAAAAATAAATAAATACATCTCGTCTTGAAAAGGGCTGCCGAACTGATTGTTAAGAGAATAGTTACCTACCCGTAAACTTGTGAAAGTCGCTAAGACCTTGAAAGGGATATACATGAAGAAAAGAAAAAATTGTGATTGAAGAAGAACAAGAAGAAGAAGTTGTTCTCATTTCATTTTGTGCATCAAATTTAATCTCTTAATCTTGTGATTTGTTTGAGGGGGAGCATATATTTTTGATAACTCATAATCTCACATGCGCACAAGCATTTTTTTTTCGATTTTATGATTTAATTCATCTCATGACATAGACATAAAAATTTATTTAGTAAGATGAATTTTAGAAAGATGAATTTTAGTTCATTTAAATTTATAACAATTGGGTGATAGATTTACATCTTTGGATATAAGCGAAGTAAAATTTCTTTAATCCATTTTGTGAATTTTCTTATAAATTTTTATTTTTTTTTTTTTTAAATAAATATATTCATTTTTTTTTTTTTTTTTGGTGTGAACAAGAAGGCCCTACAAGAATTTTTCGAAGAGATTTGCAGGAAAGGCATTAACTATTTTTGATCCATCTTTTTATTCTCTTATTATTTTGTGAGCTTATCAATGCATAACAGAAAAAGAGAGTAAAAATAGGTATTTGGATATTGATTTTTGACTTTGGATAGCAGTTTCTCTTTAGTTTGTTTCCATTTGGTATTTTTAATTGTTTTTTCAAGTGTGCAGGTTTTAAATTGAAATTTAATTTGGATTTGTTATGGAATTGTTAAGGGAGAGATCGTAAAGTCAAATTTATGGCAAGTCCAAACAAAAGAATTAAATTTGCAATTAAGGACAAGATTTCCTAATTGGACATGCAATGAGTTCAAGTTTCCTAAATCAAACAAGGATGGAGCTTCCTAATCGGATAAATATTGAGTTTCAAATTGGACAATGATTAAGTTATTTAATATATTGCTGATACAATTAGGAAAGCCAAACAAAGAAGGAAATTGAATAAAGATTGAGCTCTTGTAGATCATGGTAGAATTGTACAATTTTCCAAATCCTAAAGAGTACCAGCAACGCTTGAAGAATTTCTTGAAGAAGATTCTGAATATTATGAAGATTTTTTTTTTGTTTAGTAAATCTATTTTTAAGAAATTTGTTTATATATTTGAGTCCTAATTGAAATAGGATTTTATAACTCTATATATATGTACTCGCTCTTAATATGATGTGGATATAGAGGACATGTTATAAAGATTGTTAAAATACATTCATCATATATCTGCATTTATGGTTAATGTATCTACATTTATGTCTGCATTTATATTAGTTTAGGAGCAATATATCTTTAACGTAGGGGATGTGAATGGTCATCTAGTACATCTATAAATGGATACACATGAACCTAATTGGGTGTGTGTGATATTAAGTTCAATAAATATCTACTTTCAACATGGTATTAGAGTATTCTCTGAAGAAATAAAAAAAAAAAAAAAAAGAGGCAAAACGATGAACTGTCTTCAGGCAAAAGAAGAACAGTTGGTCTGTGAAGGATTGTCCAGGCTTCTCCGCTAGTCTGTTGGTCTGATTGTGTATACCAGAGGAGTCACCTGTCGCCGACAAGGATATCTGCTAAAGCCTCTGAAGTGTCAAAGCACTTGCAACAGTGTAGCCCAAGTCACGTTCATCGCCTGTCAAGCGTGAACCATATCAGTCCGCTGTTGTTTTCAACAAGTAACGTAGCTCAGAAGAGTCGCTGGTGTCAGGCAACCACCGTCGGACCATCGCCATCGCCATCGCCGTCGCCGAAAACCACCACAGGCGCCCTCACACGCCGCTTGTTCCTCTGCGCATGGGCGTCACGCACCTTCTTCATGTCGTGCGTGGGTCGCCGGCAGCTCACTGGACCTCCAACAGTGTTCTCGTCTTTCTCCGTCCAGTCCCCACTTGTTTTTTTGCCGGATTGTTGAGCTTCTTTGGTTGTCTTTGTTCTACAGTTTGTCTACAGTTTGTCTATCTACTTGAACTGCTCTCTACTTCCTAAATCTGCTTCTATGGCTTCCGAAAGGTCAGAGGCCCCTACTATTATGTTTTTGTTGGGCTGCAGTAAAAGTCCAGTCACCTGTCAAAGTCTCCATAGTCAAAGATTGAAGTCTAGTCCAGTCAATAACAATTGCAAACTTCGCAACAGTCAAGTCGAAGATTGAAGTTAGTCAATATCTACGATCGCCAATCGAAGTCGACGACGATTAGTCTAGTCGAAGATTGAAGCCTAGTTTAGTCAATGACAATCTCAATCTTCGTAATAGTCAAGTCTCTACAATCGAAGATCAAAGTCCCCACCATTCGATGACTATTGCTGTCGTCGGTCAATTGTTTGTAAAAGCGCTATGTTGTCAATTGTTAGTCGTAGACTTCTTTTATCGTCGTCAGCCTTTGTCATTGTTAATCTCAATTTACATCAGTCGTCGTCAACCTTGAGTAAGGTTTATTTGTAACAAGTTTGGAATATATGTATGTTCTAGCTTGAGGGGGAGTGTTAAAGTACATTTATCATGTATATGCATTTATGGTGAATATATCTACATTTATGTTTGCATTTATATTAGTTTAGGAACAATGTATTTTTAACGTAGGAGATGTGAATGGTCTTCTTGTACATTTATAAATGGATACACATGAACCTAATTGGGTGTGTGTGATATTAAGCTCAATAAATCTTTGGAGAGAGAGTTTTTATTCTTAAGAGTTTTAGTGTTCTTTCTTTAGCCTTTGATTATTCATTATTTCTTTACTTTCTGTGCAAAACAGAAAGTCCATCTATAAGGTTTGTTAAGTGAATAGAGCAAGTGACAAAAGAATTCGTGCGAGTGAATCGTAGAACCTTTAAGTAGTGTCTTTTAATCCGTTAATATTGAAATTTGTATTTGATGTTTTTCTCCTTATGAAAGGGTTTCCTTGTTAATCCTTTGATGTTATTCTCTTTATATTGGATGTGATTGCTTGATTCAAAAATTTTCAAAATTCACTCATATTTGTTGGTGAGTAGACAACTTTGGATAGTGCTGTTGATTTGGTGTAGCTTTTATATTCAAGGCCTTGAAGTTTGTTCTACTTGGAGTGGTGAATTGTGGACTCCCAAAGGGTTCAAGCTATAGGATCATGGATCTCAGTTGTGTATCTATTGTAGTAAAGTTTTTTACCCAAATTATACAGTGCAAGAGTTTGGATTGATCTTGGACACAGACTCAACTTTTTTATTCCTTGTTGAGAAGGGTTTCCTTGTATATGTCTTTTGCCTTCTTCAATTTCTACACTTGATTCCTCTGTGACCTTTCCTAATCACTCCAAATGAGGCGCACACAATAAAAAGAATATATGAAGGCACTAGAAAATAATGAGGAAACATCCTATCTAGAGAAAAATCTCAAAACGATTTCTACTATGAAATTAAGTTACAAGATCCTACTCAAACTCTCTACGACTCCTCGCACGAATTCTTTTGACCTCTTGCTCGACTCCATGACACCTAAACTAAGTGGAAAAATTTTTCAACTCCTCAAAAAGTGCGCCTTGGAATGCTCCAAGATTTGCAAACTCAATAACGAATAAAAGAAGTAGAAATACAGCTTAGCTCTCTTATAAAATAATCTTCTCTCGTAAAGGCTTTATAAAATATGCTCTCTTGATTGTCTCTCAGTTGTCTTTTTACAATGAGTCCAGAAGCATATATTTATAGATACCAAAAACCTAATATGATTAGGAAATAGGATCTTCATAAAATCTAGCTACTTGAACCATCAGGTATCCTGTTGCTTGCTTGCGGACCATACTAGAAATTGTTGTTGATTTCTTGATCTACAAGAACTAAATCTTCATTTAGTTTCCTTCTTCAATTATAACAGCAATATTTCAGGGAAACTCAATCCTTGTCCGATCGAGAAATATTGTCTTTAATTAATTTAATCCTAATTTTGTTTGGATTTTGTCAAATTAGAACTTTACACCCTGTCTGATTGTTTGGTAGTTTGAATACGCTAGTATAAGAAATTTGAAGTGCTTAAAATTCTGAAGTGCTTTTACATTAGTTTTTGGCTTTCCTATTTCTTTGATGCCAAAACTGTTTGTTTTCTGGAGAGAGCAGCCTTTGTTTTGAATATATTGAAAAATGATGTTTGCAATTCTTGCTATTTAGAGTTTTCTTTTTTCATTCTTCTTTTTTTTTGGTTGCATGATTTCTAACTATTTATCACCCCAATTTAGTACATTTCCAACCTTGGAAATAGAATTTCATCCCAAGTTGTATCCATCTATTAGTTTGCTAGCTATCATCTCAAGTAAAAGTTTAAGTTGTTAGAGAAAGGGACAGCTTGATTATTTGTATTGACTTATTTTCTATTAACATAGCCCCTCACTTGCGACGATGAGGTTCAAATTTTATATATTTTTCTTTTTCTAATACTATATTAGGTTGTTGGCTACCATCTCAGTTCAATGCTTAATTTGCTGGAGAGAGGTACAAATTTTTTTTTTATATTGACTTATTTTTTCTCAACACAAATCATGCCCCTTTTGAAATGAACCACGTCCTACATTGTCTACTCTCTCAATTTTCATAAATATAGACAGTATTTTATTTTGAGTTTGGAATTTGTAAAATGCAAATCTCATTGAGGATTATGTTCCTCTTCTGCTTGTGCTTAGGGTTGATTGTTTATCAAACTGCATAAAAAAGTATTTTATGCTTTTAGGCCATTTAAAAAATAAAAAGAAAATGCAGCTTATCTTTCCTATAATTTATTATTCATTGAATTTACTTTTTATTATGTTTTTGCAGGTGGTCATTGGGTGCAATAATGTATGAGATGCTTGTTGGTTACCCCCCATTTTATTCTGATGACCCTATAACAACTTGTCGGAAGGTAACCATCTTTGGACTTCTGGTTTATTCTTCTCTTCAAAATGTACATAATATGAACCCATAAAAATTAAATATCCATTCAACCATCTAACTAACTAACATTAACACAACTTATGAAATTGCACAAAAATCATTTTTATTAATTTTTAGACTCAATTAATTCTTTCTATAACTGCTATCAGCTTATAAATTCCCTAGCATTATAATCCCCAAATTTACGTCATATATAAACCATAAGTTTACCAAAATTAAATCTTAAATTCACGCGCCAAGATAAGGATTAACCAACATGCAAAACATTTCTAGGACTAGATGAATGAAAGAAAACATACAAAATAGCTCAAATTAGATAATTCTAGAAAGCTCATAGCATGCAATCCAATGTTAGAAATATAGAAATAGGATATTAGTCTTTGATTTTATTATCCTTGATTTACTCTTTTCCTTATTTGCTTCTTTGTGTAGGATTGTAATCATTTCTTAGTTTGTATAGGACTCTTACAACTCCACTCAACAAAGGCTTGCTCCCAAATGCATTGGGGTCGGCTTCATAAATCCTTTTTCTCTATTTATTTCTTTAACAGGTTATATTTTCGATGTTGTTATATTCAATTAGGTCTTTATTCACAATTTTAGTCTCTAAATCTGCGGTCTAGCTTTTGTCTTCACAATTTCAATCTAGCTTTTGGCAATAAAGAACTACTCTTCAACTAGAAATAGTTTCGCAATTGAAATTCCTATTTGCTGATGCCTATTTGGACTAGGATTGTGTTTTCCTATTTAAAGGGACGTTATTTCTAGATTGCGTTTTCCTATTCAAAGGGACATTTCTAGATTTTCTATAGAAAAAATTCATTATTCAAGTGTCTTCGTTCAAATTTAAAGAGTTCTGTCATACACTTAACTCAAGAACTAAGAAGCACGGATATGGACATGGATATGGATATGGATATGGATATGGATATGGATATGGATATGGATACGGATACGATACGTATACGAATACGAATACGGATATGATAATTTTAAAAAAATAAGGATACGGGTATGGTAGGGATACGGCCAAAAAATATAAATTTTTGTATATTTTTATTAGTTATATATATGAATATGACTTTCGCAATGAAATTAATTTAATAGACAAGTCAATATACAAAATATAACAAAATATATGTCATAAAATTTTATAATTTTACAAGTTTCAATTACTCAAATTTAGATTTGTCTTAATTATATAGTTGAAAAAAAATAATAAAATAATAAGATACGTGTTGTGGTGTATCCGATACGTATTTTAAAATATCCAAAAGGTATGTGTATCCAATACGTATCGGATATGGCAATCATTTTGGAGTATCCGTGCTTCCTAGCCCAAGAACAAATTCATTCATATGTGTTGGTGAGTAGAGGACTTCAGATCGTGGCTATTGATTCAGTGTGGCTTTTATCTTCAAGGTCTTGAAGATTGTTCTTCTACTTGGGATGGTGAATTGTGGATTCGCAAAGGGTTCAAGCTGTAGGTTCGTGGATCTCGATTTCGTAACTACTGTAGTAAAGTTTTGTAACCAAATTATATAGTGGAACATTGGAAGAGTTTGGATTGATCTTGGGCGCAAATATACAATCTTTTTATTCCTTGTTCAAAAGGGTTTTGATGTAGAATTGAATATTGAAAGAGTAGGAAAGAAGTAAAGAGGAGGAGGAGGAAGAAGAAGAAGAACAACAACAACAACAGCCGTGGAGGAAGAAGCAATCAAAATAATGTTTATTCAATCAATCATCTTCTGTTAACCCTAATTAGGGTTTAAATTGAAAATTCATGGGCCTTCTAACATAAAAGCCTAAAATAAAATAAACCTAACACTAAAATAGCTCAAACCAAATGGATCCAAAAATAAATAAAATAAAACCTAATTAATTAAACTAAATATTAATAATCAGTCCATAATACTAATAGTTGGGCTTCTTTGGCCCAACGTCCATACATACGTCCATATCGTCTACTGGTGCCCACACTAGGTTTCCTTGTACATGTCTTATGCCTTCTTTACTTTTGTCAATTAAAAGCCTCCAAATGACTCCCAGATGCTTCTAACACTAGATCCTTGAAGATATGAAGAAAATCTATAGAAAATTGTAGAT
>JAVXUM010000004.1:13490921-13508112 GCA_035590655.1 Pouteria glomerata
ATGGAAACAAATTAAAAATAATCCCTAACAATCAGCTAATAATTCCTAACAATCAGCTAACAATCCCTTAATTACAGTCCTAATTTCAGCTAATTACATAGTAATTACAGGAGTAAATCAAGCTAATCATAACAGTCTCAAATCTCAACATTGTGATCGCTAAACCTTAAAGCCCTTGGTCTAATCCTTGCATACCATATTTATTTGTTGGTCACTTGTTTTTTTTTTTCTTTTTCTTTTTTTTTTTTCTTGCTTTCTTTTTTGTTGGTCAGCCTTGAATTCTCATCATCATAAGCTCTGCACTGCTTCATCCTTCTATGCAAGTTGCCAAAAGTCAAAATTGCTTACCCACTGATGATGATTTTTATTTGTTACATGCTAATCTGGCTGAATTCCGTTTAATTCCAGGTCTGCACATTTAATGCCAATAACTCACAAGGATATGCTCATATTTAGAACATTCTTACGGCCTCTTAGAAGTGCTATGGAGTTGTCAAGTATTAAATATCTCAAAAAACGAATCATACTCCAATTTTCATTGACATTGATGTTGTTCCAACTTCTATTTTCTCATTCATCTTTTACATACTTGGTCAAACTACATTTTGTCAATGTAGGATGCCTTTCCAGTTACATTATTGACTTAATTCTCTGGGTTTCTTATCAGTTGGAACCACCTACACCAGCAAGGACGGGCTCGGGACCCTCACGAAAGGTTTGTGAATTTCCATGCTAGTATATCTATATATCCATGCACTCATGGAATGAAGAATAATTCTAAATAATCATCAGTTCGCATTGCAATTTTCATAAACTTTTGTCTAGCTCATTGCACAATTCATGCACAAATGAAGTAATACCTAATTAGTGAAAATAGAAGCAAATAATCAAAATGTAGATTTCCTTTAAGCAATGCTTTCCGGCTTTTCGGATACCTAAGATTTTTAGTTATATTGCCTGGATATTCAGCAGTTAACCACTATTGATCGAAAAAGTATGAGATGGAAGGAGAAAACTGATACTGTTTACTGTGTATTTCATATTTGGTTGACAAGACATTGTGAACATAGGATTACATGAAAATTATATTTCCAAGAAGAAGCGGGCATCATAAACCTTCTCTAGGATGCAAAATTCTTTGGCGAAAGAAGAAATGCCTTGCAATCTCACCAGTCTATAATATAATTAATACACCTATCAAAAAAATAATAATACAAGCAATATGATTTACCAGTGTCTATTGGCTAAAATAATTTCCAGTCTGTTAGAAGTTATCTCACATCGGCCCATAAGAAAATTTATTTCCCTTGTATAAAAAATGAACTTCTCTCACCTTAATACCTAGGTTTTAAGGTCGAGGCTCCTCCTTTTATGTATAGTTGGATTTCTTTACATGGTATCAGTGTTAGTTTTCAACTGAGTGTTACCACAGTCCATGCTGTACCTATGTCTATGCAGGCCAGTATGAGGGAGGCTGTTCGAAGTTGCTGATAGGTAAGTAAGGCAAAATCTGGATCTTAGAACTTTTATGATAATATTCTCAAGGAATACAATCCCTCAAGGCCTAAGCCTCCTACTCTATTAGATAGAATTTTCTTTTTCTCCCCCCTCCACCACAAAAGCCAAAAGCCTACTTATAACTGTCTACCTGCTGCCCATATTCCCTTCCCGAATCTTCCTAACAAATTCTATTTTGTTACAACCGAATCCCTATCAGTCTCCTCATGCAACGGTTTTGCCACCTTAGCCAGTGGTTCCATATCATCTGCCACCCCTTCTAAATGAGCCTTGTCCTCAAGGCTAAAGGTAGGAAATTGCTGCTGCAAGTCTTCTAGGTCCATCCAAGTTGCATCATCAGAGGTAGTACCCTTCCATTGCATCAATGCTTGAGGAATTATTTGGTCGCCGCAGGTAACTGTGTATCGAGCGAGCACGCTAGCTGGATCAGTGGGGGGGTCGTCTGCGAGCTCCAACCCTACTGGGGACTCATGTTGGATGGGATGATCTCCGACGGCCTTCTTTAATTGTGATACATGGAAAAGACCGAATGTACTCGGCAGCCGGGCAAAAGTTCTAGCTTGTATGCAACGGCCCCAACTTTGTTCATAATACGGAATGGGCCGTAGAAATGAGCAGACAGCTTGGGATGAACCCGAGACCCCAAAGTGAGTTGATGATGAGGGCGGATGCACAGGAAAACCTTATCCCTAACTTGAAAGTCCACATGACGGCGATGTTTATTGGCCTGATGCGCCATCTGTTGTTGGGCCCGAAGTAGGTGGTGGTGCAATTGTCTGAGGACTTCATCACTGTCAGATAGTAAATTCGCCACCGTGTCAACGCGACGTTCTCCTGGTAGAATCGTTGCAGGGTTGGGGGGAAAACGACCGTAGACAATCTTGAAGGGAGTTCGCCCAGCTGCTGTGTGGTAAGAGGTATTATAAGAGTACTCTGCCTAAGGCAACCACTGTACCCAAGTTTGTGGTTGTTCTGATGCGAAACAACGGAGGTAGGTTTCTAGGGTGCAATTCAAGACCTCGGTTTGGCCGTTGGTCTCAGGATGATAGACTGTACTCAATTTCAACTGGGTACCTTGTAGTCGGAGCACCTCTTGCCAAAAAGTGCTAACAAAGATAGGGTCCCAATCGCTTACGATCGTTCAGGGCAGCCCATACAATTGAATGATTTTGTGGGCGAAGAGATTAGCTATGGTTCATGCTATGTAGGGATGTTTGAGAGGAAGGAAATGTCCATATTTTGATAATCTATCTACCACCACCATGATGCACTCGAACCCACTGGACTTGGGAAGGTTGGTGATGAAGTCCATCGAAATACCTTCTCAAACCACTGTAGGGATTGGCAAAGGTTGCAGCAACCCTGCGAGAGAGGTGGCCTCGTATTTTGCCTTCTGGCACGACAAACATTGTGCCACATATTGCTGAACCGACTTCATCATGCGCCTCCAATATACATTAGAGGCTAACCGGCGGTAGGTACTGTAGGCACCTACATACACCTTCTGGAGTGGCGTGAAACTCATGTAAAAGACGGGAAATCCAGGGTGACGAGGCGGAGAGGACCAATCGATTGTTATGAAGAAGTGTCCCATACTGCAAGGTAAATCTGGGGGTGGGAGGTTGGATTACGCTGAAGATCCTTAATGATGGAATTGAGTAAAGGATCAACCTACTGCTCAAAAATCAATTCGGTCGTTGCGGGCCACGGGGGTCCACTAATAGCGTGGAAGGAGAGCTCCTCGGTCCGACGGGATAAAGAGTCAGCGGTAGTGTTATGGGCGCCGAGTTTGTACACAAGTTCAAAGTCATAACCGAGCAACTTAGCCACCCAAATTTGTTGCGATGGGGTTACAATTTTCTGGTGCAGTAGGTGCTTCAAACTGTGATGGTCCGTTCTTACCACAAATCTTCGGCCCATCAAGTAGGGTCTCCAATGTTGGATTGCCATTACCAAAGCCATCAACTCTCGATCATATGCAGACTTTGCCAGAGTGCGGTCTGATAGGGCCTTACTGAAGTAGGCCACTGGGCGCCCTTCTTGCATCAAAACTGCCCCTACTCCACACCCAGATGTATCACATTCGATAAGAAAATCATTGGAGAAATTAGGCATGGTGAGTATTGAAGCAGACACTAGGGCTGATTGGAGGGACCGAAAGGCAGTGTCATCCTTAGGTGACCATGTAAAGGAGGTGGCCACATCCTTCTTTAACAAAACCGTTAATGGACGAGCCAGTTGTCCATTTGCCTTTATGAACCAACGGTGGTAACCCGTCAGACCCAGGAATCCCCAGACCGCTTTAAGGGATCGTGGAGTGGGCCAACTTGAAATAGCCTCAACCTTGGCGGGATCCATAGCAACTTTGTGGGCCGAGATGATGTGTCCCAGATATTCCACTTGAGGTTGCCCAGAAGAACACTTATTCTGATTAACCATGAATTGGTGATCCTGTAAGAGTTGCGAAGCACAAGAGAGGTGGACCAAGTGGTCGGCCCAATTAGCACTGTAAACTAAGATATCGTCAAAGAAAACTAAAATGAACTCGCTGAGATGAGGCCGGAAGAGATCATTCATGGTAGCCTGGAAGGTTGCCGGGGCGTTGGTCAGACCAAACGGCATGATGAGGAATTCATAGTGGCCATTATGAGTTCGAAAGGCCGTTTTGTGAACATAATCCACTCTTGGTTATTGTATCTTTATTGTGAAAATCTAGGGTCATGGAAAAGTAAAAAGCAGTCGGTAGTTACTAGTTCAGTGCAGAATCGGAGCACAGAGTTATGGCTCGTACTTCACGTGAATTAATCTAGACACAGCATATGTTGGAAAAATTAAAAGTTCACTATTTATAGCATTTGAAACAATTGTCTTATAATTTGGTTGCATTACATATTGCTTCTAATCCGATATTCCCTGAAAGAACAAAACCCATCGATGTAGATTATCATTTTGTTAGAGAGAAAATACTACAAAATGTTATTGAGATAGAACAATTTAAGTTAGAAGACTAACTTGCAGATCAAGTTAGATATATTTGTAACAAGTTTGGAACGTATGATATATAGCTCTAGCTTGAGGGTGAGTGTTATATGAGTTGATTGAAACATAGAAATAGGCATAGATTGATTTAGATTGATTCCTAGATTGGTTCTTTACTAGAATAAGAGATGTGATTAATTGTTTCTATAATGAGAAAAGAGATTTATTGAATTACTTGACACCCTATTGCGTTGTCTATGATTGTATTTATACTCATAAAATAAAAAATGTATAGATTACCTCTCGACTAGATATATCACCCCTAAACTAGGTACATAAATATAGAGATACAGGAATATGCATTAACACTCTCCCTCAAGTTGGAACATATTTATCATATATTTTGAGCTTGTTACAAGCTTGTTACAAATAAACCAAAGCTTCAATAAACAAATTAGTATATTGTTTTCCAGACTTCATGTGACCAGTTTTAATCACATTCTGTAGAATCTTTTATGTAACAAAATGACAATCAATTTTAATATGTTTAGTCTTTTCATGAAATATTGGATTAAAGGCAATATGAATAGTCATCAGATTATCACATAGCAACTCTATACTTTGATTCAGAACTTGATCATACTATGACTATTTGCTTTTTACTTTTCTAAGATACGAGATTACCTTCAATAAAGATACAATACCTAGTCTGCATCGGTGCACCTTTCAAGTATCTCGAAATTTGAACAACAACATCCCAATGACTACTCTAAGGTGATTTTAATAACTAACTAGTCACACTTGTGACAAAAGATATGTCTGTTTGGTAACTATCAAGTAGTTCAGCTTTCCAACTAGTAGTCGATATAGGTTAGGATCATGTAATCAACAACTAGCTTAGTATTTGGATTCATTGAAGTGTCCACAGGTTTAGAATCAAACATATTTGTCTCAGTCAACAAATCAGGAACATACTTTCTTTGAGAAAGACAAATGCTCATATGTGATTGAGCAATCTCGATTCTCTAGTAGTACTTCAATGAACCTAAATCCTTAGTGCGAAACTTACTTTAAAGGAACAACTTCAAATCAGTAATATCTTGTGAGTCATCACTTGTGATAATGATGCCATCTACATATACTAGAGGTCAAATCCTTCTTTTAGAAGAATGACGATAAAATATTGAATGATCTACTCTACAATGAACAAGGCCAGATTCAATGATAACTGTGCTAAATCAACTATGCCTAAGGAGATTATCTCAGAACATATAATGATTTTTTTCAGCTTCCGAACCAACCCAAACTCTCCCCAATCAACAAACCTAGGGGTTGCTCTATATAAACTTCCTTAGCCGGATCAATATGAAGAAAATCATTTTTCACATCAAGTTGGTGTAGAGACTAATGATAGACTGTAGCTAGAGAGATAAGAAGACGAGCAATGGCAATCTTAGCAGCAAGAGAAAACATCTCTGAGAAATTCAAATCATAAACTTATGTATACCCCTTTGCTACTAAATGTGCCTTTAACCTGTCCACATTACCATTAAGATGAACCTTAACAATATATACCCCACGATAACCAACCATTGATTTATCAGGAGGAGAGCAACAAGTTCCCAAGTATCATTGGCTTGAAGAATAGACATATCATTTTTTATTGCAGAATACCACCAAGGATGAAAAAATGCTTTAGAAATAGAGTTAAGAATAGAAATAGAAGATAAATATGTAACAAATGAACAATATGAGAATGATAATGCATCATAAGACACAAAATTTGAGCTACGACAAGAGGTACAAGAATGTTTATCCTTCTAAAGAGTAATAGGAACATCTAAATAACTGACAGGAGCAGGCGACATGAGAGGAGGAGCTAGTGGTAGAGCACAAGAAGCAGTCTGTGGAGTAGTCACAATGCCTTATGTAAAGCTGCAAATCAAGACAATACAGATGACTTGATGGACTCAGAGGAGTATAGTGACTAACTGAAACAGACTCAACTAAGATAAGAGGGAAAAGAAGACTCTCATCAAGAATAAATTGAGATTGAGGTTGAGAGAAAAATGGGACACACTCAAAGAAAGTTATATTTACACAAATAAAGAATTGGTTAAGAGAAGTACTGTAACAATGATAACCCTTTTATAACTTAAAGTATTCTAAAAAGATGCACTTATGAGCACGGGCATCCAATTTATCAATCTTAGTAGCAAGCTGATAGATAAATGAAATGCATCCAAAAATTTAAGGTGAAGTGGAAACAAAGATTTATTAAGGAACAACAAAAATTAAGGGATAGTCTCTTAGGAATAGAAAAAGGCATGAAATTGATTAAATAACATGCAATTAAAATAGCATCACTCTAAAAGCTTTTGGGAACATTTATTTGAAAAATTAGAGAATGAACTGTTTCAATAAGATGCAAATTCTTTCTGTTAGCAACCTCATTTTGTTGTGATGTATAGAAAAAAGAAGATTGATGGAGCATATCAAAAGAAGTCTTGAAATCAACAAAAGGTTTAGAAAAATATTATTTTGCATTATCACTACGAAGAATTCACACAGGCACATTAAACTAGGTTTTGATTACAACGTAGAAAGCGTGAAAATAGAAAATTGCCTAGACCAATCTTTCATTAAATAAATCCATATAATTCTTGAAAATCATCCACAAAAGTAACAAAATACCAAAACCCCAGCTCTAAAATAACTCGACTAGGACCTCAAACATCTAAATGGACTAACAAAAATGGACTTGATGACTTCTTATTGACTCGATAAGCAAAAAGCACACATCGATGCTTTCCCAACTGACAAGGCTTACAATTCAAAGACTGCAAATAATGTAGACTAAGAACCATGGACTTTAGCCTACCGAAAGATGGATGACCAAATGACAATGAATCTCTATAGGGGAAGCTATTGCAGGACAAACTCTAGGTACTATTGTATCAAAACAGTAGATTCCCGCCAATCTTCTCCCTTGTCGTGATATTCTGAATAACAACAAAATTAGGAAAGAATGACACTGAACAACTATAGTGTTTAGTAAATTTACTAACAGACATCAGATTAAAAGAAAAAGAAGGGACATATAGTACTGAAACTAGAGAAAGAGAAAGGGAAGGAATCAATGCACCAACACCATTGACGGAGGTAGTTGACCCATTGGTTAAAGTAACTGCTGGGAGAAAAATAGAATATCGAATAATGAAAAATAATGTAGATGTTTCAAACTTATGATTGGATGTACCAATCTCTCTAATCCAAGATGTAGGAGAATGAATGGAGAGAGATGCAATAAATTAACTGGGTTAAGTAAGGGAAGCAGAGGGACAGAGGTCTGATGAATTGTCTGATACTTTAGGAGCCTTAAATACTCTTTTTTAGAAAGAGTCACAGTTTGCAGATGATCACTTGTAATAGATGCGGCTATAGGAGAATCATAAGAACTGTATGTGCCATATGTGGGGGTGTCCTAAAGAAATCCCAACACTTCTCAGGAGTATGCCCTAGATTACCACGTGTTCAGTTAGGTCAAGATCCTTTGCCACATCCCCTTCGTCCGCCTCATCCCCCCTGTCCACAACCACCACAATTACCAAAACTGCCAATATGAGATAGGGATGCCTAACTAACAAGTGCAGATTAAGAGGAATTTAAACTAATTGAAGAAGAATCTTGAGATGTAACTCGCATAACCCTAGAATAGGTCTCGGCAAATGGAAGGAGAGAAGCTCCACGAAGTATCTAAGCGTTCACTAACTTAATTCAAGGTTAAGGCATGTAAGGGATCGAAGTACTACCATCCATGGTTCAAATTATTGGCTGAGACAGCTGAAATATCGGTGTCTCGACTCGGTATTGTGAGGGGTTGCGCCAAGATCTCTACCCGAATTGATGGTCGCCCAAAGTGTAGACATCAGATTGTTATGGCTGAGATAATCCTAGATATCGGCGATACTCCGAGAAGCAGAGAAATCGTGACGATATCTAGGCAACACAAATAATATCATGGGGAGATTAATAGGGGGGAGAAGGGCATTTGACCCAAAAGTTTTAGATCTTAAGCAAAGCGAAAGAGTGACCTAACCAGTGTTCATCAATCACCATGTTCGTCATAACTAGCCCTTTACAAGTGGTGTTCGTCACACTTCATATGCCTCTTCACCAAATGCCGCTGTCGCAACGCCTACCCCTGCACAGTGCTCCACCTATCAAATTCTAGTTCTATTTTTGACCATGCGCTGATGACGTTGTACATCTCTTCTTTTTATGTTTCTTTTATTTATTTTTTTTTTCTTTTTCTTGTATTCAATTATCCATTAATTGATAGGACTCTTTTTTTACCATTAAATATTTCGTTAATTAGATATTTAATAATCACTTTGTAAGTTTTTATTCCATAATTTTATAACTATTTTTGATGAAATAAATTGTGAAAATATAAATTTGTAATATTAATTATTAAATAGAATTATAATATTTTTTGCAAATCAAATTATTAAATTATAGTAACCATTATGTCTAATATATTGTGAGTCATATTAATTAAATAACTGTTGATATTAATTAAATAACTACTGAAAAAACATACTACACTATTATTCAATAAGTTTGTAATTAATTTTTGATTTGAAACAAATTATCAAAATATAAGTTTGTGATATTCATTATTAAGTAGCGTTTTAAATTTTTAAGGAATAAAATTATTAAATTGTTTTAATAAGTGAGACTAATATATTGTGAATCATATTAATTAAATGGCTGGTTGAAAATAAAAATAATACGCTATTATTCAATAATTTGTAATTATTTTTGATATAAAACAAATTATGGAAATGTAAGTTTTCAATATTAATTATTAAGTGGAATTGTAATATTTTTTATGAATCAAATTACTAAATTATAGTAATTATTGACAGTAATATGTTGTGAATAATATCAATTAAATACTTGATTGCAAACAAATACTACACTACTATTTTTTTTTTAATTATTTTAAATTAAAAAGTTCTAAAAGTTGCATACTGTCTGATATCACGCTGCGATGCCGCAACTGCATCAAAATTTACTGGGCTGAGACGGCAAACTTTGAATCGTGCCACCATTAGCTCACCTGCTTTTGCATCTCTTGAATATCTGTTGACAATTGTTGAATTGAGTTCAATTCCTCAAAAACTCGCTTTAAGAAAGTAAAATAGTCCATAACTAACTTACCTAAATGTTGTAACTAAAAAAACTCACAAAAGAAATCATGACTACGATTGAAAGAACTCACGAAATAAGTCATACATACTAGTCAAGTCATTGGAGAATGACAGGCAAACATATTTCCAAATCTTTGTGCAACTATCCAAGTGAATACACATATTAGCAACATGAGGTTCCATAGAATTCCATAAAAGATTAAAAATATGTACATCATCTTGAATTCACGTATTATGCCCTTCCTCGGTTGAAGTTGGGGCTAACTCAATAAGGTGCTTTTGTTTGCTATAACCTGTTAAAGAAATTCTAACAGCTTTAGATCACTTATTGTAATTAGGCCTATTCAATGTATGTGTAGTCAATTGAAGAGATACAGTAGAACCAAGAGGTTTTCACTCCATTACGATAACAAAGGACAAGATCAACTCCGAACTTACCCTAAAAGTTTGAAGAGATTAGCTACGGAACTAGCAAAGTTGACAAAAGCCGAGACCAGTGAAGGACAACTTATGGACATTCGGATAGAAGTTCAAACCAGCAGACAAACACCACCAAGAGGCTCGCCTAAGAAGGAGATTGCGCTAAAGAAGTTGCAGAGAGAAGCAATGAGTCACGGTCTCTTATGCACCGGCAAGAATGTTGCTAGTGAGATCTATACCCTGAAAATTGAACTCCATGTGTGGGTGCGTGGCTGACTTTTAGCGAAGAATCTTTGACAGTTGGGCTTGTTAGCGGCAGGCAACTTCATTAGTGTATAGATCATGACCAAGGGATCACTGAAACAGTATTGATTAAGCTTCGTGTTGCCGGCTATGGTTTGACAGTTGTTGTTGGCTTCCCCGGCGATGGAGAACTCTAATGATGCTGACAGGTGGCAATTGATCTCCCTACGGTGAATGGTAAACCATAGACAAGGATAGTTCAGGGCTCGTTGGTAACGGTTGGTAGAGTTTATTGATACACACAAAAAACCTAACTTTCTTAGACATTATTATCTCTGCTCTGCTCTGATGCTATGTAAAGTGGAGAGAGATTTATTGAATGACTTGACTCTCGATTAGTTGTCTATGATTGTATTTATACTCATGGAATAAAGACTATATAGATTGTCCTAAACTAGTTACATTTCCTAAACTAGTTACATTACCCTTAGACTAGGTACATAAATACAAAGATACATAAATATACATTAACAGTTTCCTATTTTTGTAACATTCATGTATATAAATAGACTTGGTAATATCCTAAAGTGGTTAATCCATTCCATTAAATCCTCCTCCTAGACAATTTTAACGAAATTGGCGATTTTGACAATGAATTGACCTTGTATATGTGTGTCGCACCAGGAAAAGAATAATTTCAAGTAAACAATGAGGGCAGGTTAACAAAATTATATAGGATGGTATAAAAATATCAATATCAATATACAATAAAGGAAAAAAAAAAAACTCACCGATGTTGCTGCCCCCACAATGTGCTATGGGTCCACCCCTACATCAATATGTTATTGTCTAAGAGAAATTATGCTTATTTTTTGGTATAACTAGCTATAGCTATTGCTATTTGGTTTTCTTCAGTCGCAGCTGCAACTTTTGCTTTTGTTGATATTCAACATGATTTAGAGTTTTTTTTGGGCACTCTTTCCTTTCATTGCATGGGTTCTTTCACATTTATGATAAGAAAGTGGTGCCTGGCTGCAATCCATCGGAAGTTTAGTGAACTTTAAAGTCCAATCTGTTAGAAAAGGATCTGCAAGAAGCTTAGGAAATTCTTGAAATCCTTTCCGAGACTAATGTATCTCACAATGCTTTCCTCATTCCAAGGGCAGGTTCTTACATGGCACTCACCCTTCCACCCCCAAAAGCACCCTTTTTCATCTGATTTGCATGCATTAAGCATGCTCCAATGTTCCTTGTGACCCAAGATCTAATTGAAAGAAATTTTCCAAAAGAATAATAGTGATTGAAGGCATAGTACATGACATGCCTTTAAGCTAAACTGTTTGGTAATGCTATTCCCATAAGGTGCCCTATGTTTTCTACCTTTTCTTTTTGCCTGAAAAAGGTATAAGGTATGTCTGTTTCATGGTACGAACAGAGTTTTACAAAGCAAAGAACTTGCTGATTTACAAATAACTAAAGATTTTATCTTATTAAGTGAAATAGTTCCTTTGTGCGTGATGGTTTGAGATTTGCTCCCCCCCCCCCCCCAACCCCTTCAAAAATCTTGTTAGAATATATTTTGCATCGATAAAATCAAGCCTATAAAATTAGTATAAGATCCTAATGGACCTCTTCACTCCTTTGAATTGGTTTTGAGTTGGAACTTTTAATATGATATTAGAGCTAGGACTTATTCTCCTTTCACTCCATCTCTCAGTTGTACACTTCTCATTGTCAGTGTAGCAGTCGTATTTGAGGGGACATATTTACATGAACTTGTAGATGTGTTCATAGATTATCTATGCTCCTCTATGGTTATGAGTCTGCCCCCTTAGTCATCTACTTGTTTATATGCTTATGTATATGCTTTTATGCATGTGTAAAACGTTCATTATGCTTATATACCAGTGTTTTTTGTAGCCAGTGGATGTTTCTTTGATTTAAAAAAGCATCCAATTTCTTTCCTCTCACATAAATTTGCAGATGCTATTGACGCCCAAAGATTTAAGTTTTGTTGGCTATACGTATAAGAACTTTGATGCTGTCAAAGCACTGCGTAATTCTACCGGTATGTAAATTACATTCTTCTCTCCTATACTTGAAAGAACTACTTTTTTGTTTACATGCGTGCATGTATATGTATGTATCTTCATAGCACTAAACAATTTTCAAAGTTTGTTTTCTTTATATTAGTTGGCATGGACTTCTTCCTTTACATCATAGCAAGGTGGAAAAAGTATGTGCTCATTCCTCTATCAAACCATTGTTGTTATTTGTTCACGCTACACATTTTTTATTTTTCATTTCCGTTTTTATTTTGGTCCCAAGAGTCCCATTGAGCATATTGATGCCATCATTTGTATGCAACATACCTACAATAAAGGAAAAAAGGACTAGAATGGGCATTGGAAATGTGTTTCAAGTATACGTACCTCTTTTTGCTTGTCTTAATAAATTTATATCAACCATGACCATTTGGAGGCTCAATCCTAATGGGGTCCTAAGGCAGGATCAATAACATTACCTTTTTCCTTTAATATATTGGCAAAGTAAGATTTTTTTTACAGGGGACAAAATATTTAAAATTTTCATTTAAAGATAATTATTCTGCCTTCTAATATGAAAAATTATCTATCTGGTATTTTGTTTTCAAGATTCATCATAATTATTTTTTATTGATAATATAGCTAATTCATTTAATTTTTCTTATGACATAGTTGATGGCCTTACTGCCACCTTATAATACTTTATAAGAAGGAGAGATATGACCTTGCCTACATGGATTTAACGGAGGATATGGCCTTCAATAGATTTGATTGGCGTCGTCAAATCCATATAGCTGACCCCACCTATTGGGAAAAAGGCTTGGTTTGGTTTGGTTTGGTTTATAGTCGATGGTAAATTAGATTTTATAAGCAACTGTTACGTGAACTGTCAATAATATTTTATAAATAATGTGTACATCTATAAAAGATTATGTTGTTTCTATAAAACTTAATTTTTCAATTAGGTATTAATTGTATGTAAAACTTAATTTTAGTACTTTTTAAGTATGAAAACAAATCAAAATAATCAATATATTCACCACATTTTAATATTTTTTCTCTTTAAAAAAAAATCAAGATTAAGACTACTTTTTAAAATCCTCTTCCTTCAAATAGAAGCTATCAAAGATTTTGCAAGTGTTTTTTTTCTTTTTTTTTTTTTTTGTACATTTTTATAAGTTATCCTTCATATAGACTGAAACTGTGAAGAAATACATAATTTCAAATACCGTCATGGAGAACATTACCCCTACTAATTAGTTTGGAAGATGTGGCAAATGGACTAGTTTGGGTCAAGTTAATTCGGGTTGAATGTTTAGTTAGGTAAACCCAATGATACCAATTAACATTAAGGTCATAATTTGGTTAATTTATATGAACATTGTTGTACCTATGCACACATAGAACCAATTATAATTTATAATCATATCTGTAATTCAAATGTGGGTAGCAAAAGTAAGGAGTGAGTAGTGGATTAGATAGTGGGCAGGGGAAGTGGAGAGTAGGTAGTGGAGGCACTATTGGCTGTGGTGATAATGGTGGTGAACCCATTAATGGGTACTATTGGGGTGCCCGACATACATACAAATAAACCCATATATGCTAACCCCATTGTGACTTATTTATAACTACGGTTAGGTTTAAATAAACGGGTTTAAATTGCCACCTCTATCTGGGAGTAAGGCTTAGTTGTTTTTTGGTATGTTTTTCTTTTATTTTTTTGTTACCATTGGTAAAATAAATGAATGCTTCTATTTAATCAGATTTAAACCAAACCAAACCAAACCAAACTAAGTCTTTTCCCACTAGATGGTGTCAGTTTTGTGGATTTGACAATGCTAATCAAATATGTTTGGGGCCATATCCTTTATTAGATGGTAATGTTTAATAGTTTCTTTCCAACTACTCTTGGGTCTCCCTCTTTCTCTGCCACTCTTGACAATCTCTATGCTTTCACACCTTTTAACAGGTGTCTCCGTTGGACGCCTTCTAATATGGTCAAACCATCTTAGTCGATTTTCGGCCATATTAAAAGACATCCAACGGCGGCACCTGTTAAAAGGTGTGAAAGTATGGAGATTTTTTAAGCTTTTGTAAGCATGGAGATTCTATTTAATCGGACTTATTGCCAAAAATTATACATAAGATTTTATAAGCTTTTGTTTTATTCTTATTACCATTGGTAAAAATAAATCAATGTGGCCATTTAATCAGACTTCTTAATAGCTAAAAATTGTTTATTATTGACTTTTTTGTTGCATTGGGTGAAAATAAATTGCATTCACCTTTGTTAAAATATCGTAATAGGATTTTTAGAATATTTGCTATTATTCTGTTTTTTCCATTTCTATTTTGGATTGCCCTGTCCAATTGTAAGGCAAACCTTTGTATAAATATTACACAAGAGAAGGGAAGATAAATAATCTCTTCCAAACTCTTGTTTTCTTTCTCAACTTGGTATCAGAGCATCTAAATCTGTTTACCGTACTACTATAAGAAAACTCTAACTGCAGCCCGCCCAAGTCCAGACACCCCCACCTCAGTGAATAAACCACAGAGTTGACACCACCTAACCATCTCACCTCCTTCCAGCGACTTCATCTGGCAAGTCCAGCGGTCGGTGAATCGACCATCATGCATTGTTTGTCTGCTGCCCAGCTTATTGCATAGTTTAGTTGTTATGAAGAGGAACGAAGAAGAATTGTTCAAGGCATTGAGTTTCCTTTCTGTTGATTGAAAAGCTTATTTTTTGTTGCATTGTATAGTTGGGCGTAATGAGGCTGAAGAATCCAGCTTTATATAGTTTCTTATCGTTTGTTGAAATTTTGGTTATTTATGCTTGTGGTTTGATTGAGGCTTCTGTAACTGAGAGCTCTTGATGCTTTTTTCAATAAAACTCTTACTTTCAAAATAAATGAATGAAAGTTGTTTAATGTTGAGAAGAATTGTGAACCACAAGTGAAATTACCACTTCTGTTTCTGTTGCATACAAATGATAGAAATCATTGTCAGAATGAAACCACTATCTGATATTCTGAAGAGAGAAAAAAAATAGAATTAAAAAGCAGTGGTTTAGTAGAGAGATAAGATCCAAAAGAATCTTTCATGTCTGGTTGGAAGTTCAATAGTAGCCGTTCTATCATTCACATCAATGCCGTTTGCAACTGCCTTTCTGATCACGAAGGATTTGTCTATTTGGTAAAATGTGTTACCCTTGATTTTTATTTTCAGATAGTGATAGATCTGGTGACATATATTCAATCCTTGCAGATGTTGTGAGGAGTACATCGCCAAAACGGCCATCCATTGATGCTATATTTGGTAACTACCAAATTTTATTACATATTAACCAAATTTTATTCCATAACTACCAAATTTTATTGTATATCAACCAATTTTTATTCCATAACTATCAAATTTGATTGCATATTTTGTGGATTGTAGTCTCACATGTTACATATGCAGGTTACGATGCCAAGGTGGACTATAATACAAAAGGGGGAGCTGAGGATACAGATGTACAGATGTTTGCATCAACGGGTGATGCCATGTCTCCGTAATATAAAACATTTTTAAGTTATAACAAACTTGGGAACCGGACATCTGGGTGATCGTGTAGCCTGTTTATTTTTCTTCAGGAGGTTTGCCCCCAAATTGGCATTTTGGTGTGGCTGGCATATATTTTCCAGAACCGTAAGCTAAGTAAGTGTACAGTAGTTTTGAGAAACTTCATAAAAGCCCAATGACGGGGTGATTGGTAGACCAGTTGGTGCATTTGAGTGTAGAGAGGGGGGGGGGGGGGAGAGAGAGAGAGAGAGAGAGATTTAAGAGTAGGGACAATGAGGATGTAATTGAACAATCGTGTCTTCTTGTCCTGGCTGCCCAGGTGGGCAGGAGAGAACTACTTGCCTTCTCTAGTGGCAGTTTCTGGTCAGTATATTTTGTTGGATGAGCTGAGATATTTATTTGATGGTTGTTGCCAATGCTAGATAATACTCTTTAATTGTGTGAGCTATAGCAGGCATCCCCCAATTTGTTTTTTATATATATATTTTGGTGAGTTATTTCATATATAGGATGCTGTTTTTCTATTATTATTCTGGTTTATATTGTTTACGTATTCTGGCAGTATTTATTCTCAAATTAATTGTCCATAAAACCTTGTGTTTTGTTATTAAGGGTAAATCACTACAAATGTTATTTTAAAATATGTACTTTAAAATATTTAATTTTATTCATTGTACTTTTAAATCGTTCTACTTCACCTCTTCTAACAATTAAAAAAAAAAAAAAATGGCAAAAATACTTCGTGTCCGTGTGTGGTGGATAAGTAATTTTTTTGTCAATAAATTGAACAAAAACTGGGCGATGTAGGACATTTAAAGTAATTAATAGAAAGAAATATAAATAATGAATATATTGAATCTCTTCCTATCTAACGGACAGCTATTTAATCAAATGACAGACATTGTTGAGAAAAAATAGACTTTTTCCCGGATGAAATCAAAAATTGAATTCATGTGATAAGAGAAATATTTATCATTCTTTTCGCTGCAAAGATATGTAGCCTTGTATAAGAACAAAGTCGTTTTGAATAAAGTTCAGCATGCCAAAAGTAGTTTGCCCCATTATTAATTCGGTAGTGTTTAGATATTCTGCTTTTCTATTACGTTGTGGTGTGGGCTGTGGAAGATTGGTAGCAATGCTACAAATTGCCTCCAACTCTCCCTATCTCACACTTCTTGTTTTGGGGGGGGGGGGGGGGGGGGG
>JAVXUM010000004.1:13534925-13549855 GCA_035590655.1 Pouteria glomerata
AACCGTGACGGGTCGGGTGGCTGCAGTGCCCGGGTGCTGTGTGCCGTCCATGTGAGCGTGGATCCCGAAAGCGGACAATATCGTGCTAGCGGTATTGGGTCCCGGGCTGTTACAGTAGTATCAAAGCCGATGCCGAATCGGTGTGCCAGCAAAGACGCTGGGCCCTAAAGGGGGGTGGATTGTAACGATCCCACATCGGTTGGGAAGAGAACGAACCACGCCTGATAAGGGTGGGGAAACCTTTCCCTAGTATGAGGCCTTTTGGGGGGCGCCGGGTCGCCTTGCCAGAAACAAAACCGTGACGGGTCGGGTGGCTGCGGTACCTGGGTGCTGTGTGCCGTCCACGTGAGCATGGATCCCAAAAGCGGACAATATCGTGCTAACGGTATTGGGTCCTGAGCTGTTACACAAACGAACTTTGGCAAAAGAAACCTAAGACCACTAATTAATGCTGCCTCATACACCGCAATCTCACCACTTTAGGGTGAGTAACCAAAATCACTGTCCCCTGGTACTCTATAAGTGAGGTCTGGAAAGAACTAGAAATCAGAAATTATGTTTAAGATCCTTTTAGGAGTAATGGTCAACCTGAACGATTGATTCCAACGTTGGGCTCAAAAATGTTGACAATACGTCCCGTATCATCTGTCCGATATCCACTAGTACTTAGGGCATGTGTATTTTTACGACGAGCAAAAACATAGCCATTATCCTAAGAACCATCGCTATCAACAGGATTGACTCTCTCAGTATCACCCATGACTATAAACAAAAATGACCGGGAGACACGAAAAGAGTATGATAAAAAAAATCAAACCACTAAGAGCAAATTTGATATATCTAGGGGTTTTTACAAACGCTAGGAGATTTGGAAGTTTATGGTTTCTCTCGTAAAAGTAAGCACTGTGAACCAGCAACCAAAACATGAAAAAAAAAAACAAAAAAACACCAAAAAAAAAGCCAAAAATGTCTTACCAACTAAGGAACCAGTCAGATTTCAAGAGAAGAAGTGATGGCAATGAAGTAGCTTCGCAAACAATTGCAATAATGGAGGTGAAAGAGAGTTGAAACGTGTAAAAGAAGGCTATGTGCTTCCCTCCAGTATTTGTAATTAATGAGGGTGGATTTTTAATCATCTTTTTTCAAAATTAATGGTCAAGATTAAAGGTAAGAAAAATTGATCTAACGGTCCAAGCCATGTGATGACATGACCAAATACATATGCAACGCGTGGCAAGAAGGTGAAACGGTCATGTTCTTTCGAAGTATGCATATGTCTAACACGCTGACAAAATAATAAATACAAGCATATCCCAAGAACAGACCTACAACAGGGTGGCTCTTGACCGAGGCAGTGTCAATTCCCCTCAACCCTTGTTAAGAACCGAAAAAGTCGAGGGCATCTGATAGGGTAGCTCCTAACCGAGCAAGTATACCTAAGCACCCATGGTTCGACCCGATCGATTGATATAGCCCTCAAACAAGACCGAACAATCATTCATTTAAGACAAATTAACTTACATCACTATTATATGTATAACCATCTTCTCATATATTCCGTGATATACACCTGTAGAAATGTTGCTTATCTCTTAACGGTTTTAATAAATAATTAAAAAAAATAGTATTGTGATCTACAATACAAGTGGCGTAATTTGATTAGATGAAAAAACTTAATTGTGTGTGGCTTATATGGTTCTACTCCTCTATATATATCATCTTTTCATAATGTTCAAATTCACACAACTGTTGCTTTGCTAAAACTCTGCCAAACTATTCTCTTAATTCTCTTGCTAACCTAAGTATCGAAAACTCACAGACACCACACTAGTGTACTAGACAACTTTCTGCACTTAGGTTAGATCTTCAAAGAATACAAAGTTACTGATTTATCAATTTATTTTCTTATTTTTTTATTTACATGTGTTACTACAAATTTTAGTTTTTATTTGTTTGTTAGTATATAATTATATATTATAAAATAGAGTTTAAGATAATTGTTTTAGATAATTATTTTAGATAATAAGGTTAGCAAAAATAAAAAAGACTCCAACAAAAATAAAATATAGAGTTCAAAAAGTTGGCATGAGTTTAAAAAAAAAAAAAATATTCCTTCAAGTTTAAAAAAAATGTTATTTCGTGTGATGTTTCTATATGTTAAATTTAAATAATTAGTTTTTTTAATAATTTTTTTAATCAAGTGATAACTTTCAGGCTATTACATTTAATTTTTATTTTTTTTTAATCAAGTGATTCACTATATCTTAAACTCTTAGAAATCAGATATTCAAATTTAAACTCTTAAATATCATGTCATCATATCATCGCTATTACATAAGTTTACATATCATATCGATTAGTTTTAAATTTAAATAGGAGATTCAATTGATTAATTTTTTATCACATGATAAAAGATAAATTACCTAAAATTTAGGTTTAAAAACAACATAAATATTTGTAAAACATAAATATTTGTCCATTAAGAGCTATAATCAAAAAATTATATAACTTCTAAAATTTTGATATCGCTCTGGTCAAATATACATAAAATAACAAAATATTACAATCAATTATAAAGATACTGACAAGTAGCATTAAATTCAGTAACCTTATATCGTGAATCCCGTCGTGAGAAAACAAAAACTGCTGGGCTTGGATTTGGAGCCCAAACGAGCCAGGCCGAACAACGGAACTTTATTGTGGTAGGCACGTACTAACCGGTTGATTTGTCAACAAATTATAGTCAAAATTACTTGAGAATATAACACTACCCGCCATATTATTAAGCAAAAAAAAAGAAATAATAATAATAACTGCACCAAGACGACGTCCTTTTCTTCCTATAAATACTAGAAAGGGGGCACACATGTTTGTCTTTAATTCATTTTTATTTTATTTAAAAAATAAAAATAACTATTTCAAATAATAAGTAATGACTTGGCTATATATATTTAAATAGATAACAAATAATTAAGGAACAGTAAATAATTAAGGGATATTTGAAAAAAACAAAAGAATATTATAAAAATAGTAAGTGGTAAAAAAACATTTAAGAAAACAAAAATAAAGAAAGTAAATAACTTACAAAAATTAACAAATTATTTATACACCACTTTTAAATGGTGAATTATTATTGACAATTACGGGCTATTAATGATAAAATAAATAAAAATTTCACCAAAAATTAGTTTCATAAAATTTTTTACTTCACCATTACCTCTTTCTGTTCCCATTATAATATTACATAGAAATATAAACAAATAACTTTTTAACCAATATCTCATCTTTTTTTATCTTTTCTAAAAGATACCTAAATATTATTAATATCGAATTTAATTCAATTAACCAACCTATCTCAAACGGATTCATTAATTCAATTGCCGACCTATTATTACATTGCCCTGTCCCCACGTTAAGGGCAGAAAAGAAGAGTTAAGCATTTTAGAAATAGATCTAGACAAGACAACCCACAAGGCTAAAATTCATAACCGGTAAGATCAACAATTACCGAGCTATTAGCATAATAAAGCACAATCATTTTATTAAAGCACCCAGGGCTGGTTCTTAGCTATGTTTTTACTCAGAAATGTTTGGTTAACTTAGTGAGTTGTCTGTCACCTATAAAATAAAATAAAAATACAAAACCAAACTTGTGAGATGTCAACTGCGACCCAAAAAGTACTAAAAACAGAGGCAGGCAATCCAAACAGAACTTGCACAGCCTCTGCTGCTGACCTTAGTACTTCCTGTATGCTAACTCTTGCACAGCCCCTGCTAGATGTTTCTCATTCTGAATGCTCCCAACCCACTTTGCATTAATGTGGACCCGCTCAATGCTCTGCTTCAGCGTCCTTCCAATTGAAGGCTTACTCCTGCTCGCAAAAAACTCCTCCACTTCCTTTGCTTTCTCGTAAGAAGAAAACTACGAACATATTGAGAAAAAAAATACACATAAGATACATGCACAAGCCACAAAAGAAAATTAAGTAAACCAAGGAAAAAAGTGTAGAGAAAGGAAGAGAGCTAACCGGTGACACAATGGCACTGATAAACCGGGTGATTAGAAATCCTGAACCCCATGTATTTGAGATGTGATCCCATTTGTCCTGTATCCAAATCATAAATACAAGGAAATTCCGCAAGTTAGCATGTACATTTTTAAGTATTTTACAGCGATCTCCATTAACAACTCTCAGCTATAACTGAAAATTTAACTGCTAGTCTGATGATACTGCATTTTAAAATAGAAATTAACTGCAGGATAAAGTGTCAAAATACAATATATTATTATCTTACAGTTAGCATTCTATATACACGTTATGGCGTGAAAAAGTACAAAGTCACAAACCAAGAAAAACGAGAGAATCTTTCAATTTTCAGTACATTTTTTTTTCCCAGAAAACAATATTGTATTGGTTTAGCATCTATTCTGGCGTGAATTAGTACAAAGTCGCAAGCTGAGAAAACAAGAAAACTATTCCAGTTCAATTACACTTTTCTCACCTGAACAGCGCTTTTACATACCTCATTTACACAGTTAAATTGTACAAGTTTCATGATAGCTCAAGCTATTACATAAATTATAATTTACTCCAAATTTGAAATTTCAGGTGATCAAAAGAAATCACCTAAAGACTTGCCAACTCCTAAAGACTTCTAAGAAAAGATTACTTCCATGTAAATTACTCATATTCAAGATTCAAAACTTTAGTTAAAAAGAACAGTTCAGCTGCAACTCTTAATAGACAAATTTACTCTACTCAGACATCACTAACCCCCCTTCCGCCCAATCACATGAATTTCCAACTCAAGCATAAAAATTTGAAGGCTCAATTACTTATTTTTGTGGACCATTCTCTCTTCTTCCTTTTAGATATTCAACCTTTTATTTTTTTTTCCTTTTTTTGAGGGAAGAAGAACGGGAGGATCATTTTCACCCTCACTACGAGTTATTTATTGCACGAAATAGACCATGAGCAATCTTCAAGAAGTCAAATATTCTGATAGCGTTTAGAATGAGACTACAAAATACAGCCATACACAAAGACTAATCATATATGTGATGTCTTATGAAGAAAATATAATTACACCTCCCCCCCCCCCCACACCAAAAAAAAAAAAGAATATTATTAAATTGAGAGAGAGAGCCTTCCCTCTTCAAAGAAAAATCAAATCCCATCCCTATGCTACCTGCAGTTTCATGCAAAGTTCACACGACTAACTCTTTTTGGCTAACTGAAAATTTATTTCCATTCCCTACTCACATGTAATTGCTCTTGTACAAACACTGGCTCTAAGCTTCAAGTTGAGTCGCTGGGAAATTGTATTTCTAAAATATCTAAATACTCTGATGATTATAAGTCTTAACCAACTTTTTATTTCTCCTTTTTTTTTTTAAGCTTTTTATCACATAAAATACAGAATCAACGTTACCTTCAGCCAACTCCAAGCAGTTTCACGTCCCTCTAAGCAAACATAAACTCCAAAAATAGCATCTTGGCTGCGAACCTAAATGCAGAAAGAAACAGACTCAGCACCCTCAACCTCAAGAATCAAGATTACAAATAGCAAACCTTGTTTTGCGGATAGGTGATTGTAACCTTTGATCATGATCATAATTACCAAGGAAAACTGAAGTTTAGATACCTCAGAGGACAATAAAAAGTTGAGAGTTTCAAGCACAATATTTGGATCAGGACAAGATGATAAAGAACCTACAAAAACATTAGAAGTCAAATTGAGAAGAACTTTAAGAGAACATGCAGACCCAAAACGAAGTCTAATTAAGAAAAATTAAATACCTAGAATTCGCGTTTTCTCCTGGCTCTGGTCACTTTCTCTATAGACTCTCAAAAGAGATTCATAACCTGATCTATTTGAGGAACTGACATTTCGCATCACAGCCACATATGCAGCCTGCAAAAGGAAAACCTCACAACGTACATATGACAGAACTGTAAATGGAAATAGACAAATTCAATGAATATTGTCTAAATGTACCCTTCTTATGTCAGGTGGGAGAAGAGGTGTATTTCTGTCTTCCAAGAATGCATCAAAACGTCTCCTTGCTTCATTTTGTGTGACATCATGTCCAAACTGTGCCAGGGCAGTCAAAAGCTCCCCTCTCAACATGGCATCCAAGTGGCTCTCACCCTGTTTAGGATCCCAACCCAGTTTTCTGCAAAGAAACTTAAAGCTTCAAAACATTTTAAAATAAAAGAGAAAAAGGTGAAAACTAATTTTGTATTGAAAAATTGGAGTTCTTGCTCTTCAGGTCTGGAGATAATGATATAAACTGCAGTAACAGAGCTGGTCAAACACACTTCAGTCACCAAATGCATCAAAGGAATGCAATCAACAACAAAGCCTAATATGAGAAACTGTTATTTCAATCTGTCCAAAAAATTGCTTTTAAAAAGGTGACCTGGTCTAAAAGTTGGATTGTAATAACTATATTATAAATCTCATAGAAAATATAGATTTAACAGTTCAAAATTTGTAAAAGAGTTACAGTGGCTTTCCCATGGAAAAGTGGTATAAACAATCAGTTTCCTTCCTATGACATCTTTATCAATAGAGTCATGAAACTATGAATCAATTAACTAAATCATTCACCCCCTTCCATACAGTGGATAACATCTTTATCAATGGTTGTGTAGCAGAGAGTTGTTACAGTACATTGCTCCAAAAAGGAGAGAGACAAGAAAATATTGTATGGATGGAATGGCCATAGATTAGACATCGAATCAAACAGATTTTTGATAAGTATGGATGTCACACACATGGGAGGTTCATCTAACTGTACAGTAGCCCCATAGAAAGAGGCCAAATAAAATCAAGAGTATAAATTTAACATTATTCAATATCAAAGCTCCATTTGTTTTTGGAGAAAATTTCACGCATCTACAGGAAAATATTTTTCAAAAACATGAGTATATTTTTTCATAAACATTTTACATTGAAACAAATAGAGTCCAAGTATAAGTTGATCATGCCCCACGTGTATTGATATGTATATTGGAAAAACAAATGCAATATAGCATCTGGATAATAAATAATTTCATGAACAATAAGCATAGCAGCATGGCATGAGTTTAACTGCGTACTGTGTTGCAAGATAATATTGCTAGTAATCCTAAATTAGTTGCTAAACCAAAAGTGCTTAAGGTACTAACTCTGCAGAATACTGGAATAGATTAATGAAAAATTGTTTAATGTAATCCAGCAATTCAGGAGTGGCATCAGCTGCAATTCTAGCAATCTTCTGGCTTATCTGTGGACCAAAATATGAAATTATGGTAAAGGTGAGGTTGAAAGTTCATAGCGAAAATAATTCCAAATATGATGGTGATAATTACACTAATCAAGTTCGACAGAACAGTATAATCAAGTTCCTCCCGGTATGCACCCATCAAGGTAAGTAACGAACTCAACGGCTGCTGACAAGCCATACATAAGGCATATGAATCATCCAAAATACCTGTTGAAAAGAATATCTTAGATACTTTTTGAATTACAAAGCCATAAAGTACAAGTAACAGAAATAAAATTACCAAATCTATCTGTTGCAGACAAGCATTTCTTCTCTATTGCTCTTGTGAGTCTACCAGCAAGTTCTTCATCATATTTCACTCTATAGAAACCCGCCTGGTCTACATTAAGTTTTATCCAAGCACAAGGTCCTTTATCCATGGCTTTGGAATTTGAGCAACCAAGAAATTCCTTTATATCAAGAGTTTCAGATTTTGCTTGCAGTAGAAAATTCTTGCAAGAATCATATGAACCACAACATAATGTCATAGGAACAATCCATTGCCCATCCCCATGTGAACCACTCAACAAGAATTGAGACTGTCATTAAATTGGATAGCCATTAGAATTTCATCAAGTTTCTAGTATCACAAAAACGAAGTTACATTCAAGATGATGCAAATAAATGTCACATTAGAAGTTAATATTAAAACAGAAGTTCAGTCGGTGAAAGAAGGCAGTAGCAAGTAACCTGCTCGAACTCCAAGGTTTGCTCTTTGACTTTGACAGAGACAACCGGGTAACCTTTTTGCTTTGTCCATGAATTCATCAACCTGTTCACAGGTTCACCAGATTCTTCCTCCAGCACAGCCCACAAGTCTTCAGTCTTTGCATTTGAGCAAGCATATTTTTTAATGTACGAAGCAAGAGCCCTCTAATTGGATTTAAAAAAAAAAAAAATTATCACTGTTCAGATAAAAACAATAAATAAAGAGAGAGGACTAAATTGTTAATGCAAAGCAAAGCTGCAAAAGTAGATTAAGGGACTTCAGTAATTTAGATAAGCACCCAAAAAAAAAAAAAAAAAAGTCAGCAATAAATAAAAATATTCTTCTCATTTTCTTCACATAATCAACACAAGCAGGCCTCAGTTATTAACAAAATTCTGCAGATAAGCAAAACTAGCATAGAGTGTGACATATGCTTATATTTCCTATCAGACCTCTATTTAATAAAATTCTGAAAATCAGTACAACTATCATATTTACCCACATCAGCTGTGCAGGTGTCAGCCTCAGGTACCAAATCCTTCAAATTCCCAAAACTACGAAAAAGGCACAGTAACCTTGGTCAACCAAATTCACAAACTATGCGTTCACAAGATTGTAGGGAATAATAACTAGTGACTAAAGTCTGATGTAAACCTCCCATAGACTTCCTTCAAACTGGTGGTGGGTAAATACAGTATGCTGATTTTATTTCACTTTTTTCCCATATGAATTTTGAGCTACAGATAGGACAGTAAGGATAATAGAAAATAAGATCTGAAAAGAACACAACAAAATAGAGGAGAGTAAAGAGAAAAAAGATAAGGAAAGAAGACGAGATTAGGAAAGAGTTCTTCCGTTATTTTATCAACCTTTATCGAACTCCAAACAGGATTGTACTAAAGTGATACAGCATAAAAGCTAACTAAAGGACTAAGATTAAACATTAAAGACTACGGCAAAATGGAGAACAAGAAAACAAGGGACCAACCTGGAAACATTCAGGACCAAGATAGCTTTGCAACATGCGGATAACAGATGCACCTTTCCTATAACTAATTGAATCAAATATTTCATCAATCTCGGACGCATGATTTACCTCCACCTGGAAGAAAAATATGCTCCAAATCAAGCTTTGGACATACAAAATTTTGAATAATAAATTATTTTAAGTGAGAGTATCGAATCCCAAAATAAAACATGCCTCAATGGGATGTGATTCAGCAAGACCATCCAACCGAAGACCCTCAGTACTTTCATCAAGAAACTGTATCCAAATTTTCCATTCTGGAAACAAGCTATCAGTTGCTAAATAGCTTACCTGGACAAAAGGAGCCATTTATACATGACTTAACTATGTATTTATGATAAGCAGCATAAAAATACACTTGAATCAAAGTGAAATACCCATGTTGCAAAGCCCTCATTCAGCCAAAGATGAGTCCACCATTCCATTGTCACAAGATTGCCAAACCACTGATGAGCAAGTTCATGGGCCACAACAGTTGCAACCTAACCCAATGGCATTAAAACAGTTTGTGAGGTTGATCCCAAACAGTAGTAAATAAATCCATATCAAATTAGGCTACAATACCCTCTGTTTGTTAGAAGCAGCAGAGTGTTTATCATCAAAGAGCAAAGCTGTTTCGCGATATGTAACCAATCCATAATTCTCCATAGCTCCAGAAGCAAAATCAGGGATTGCAATCATATCCAATTTGGGTAGTGAATACGGAACAGCAAAGTAGCTGCAGGACATTAAATAATAAATAACAAAAAAGGCAAATCTAAATATATTAGAGAAGCACCTACAGAGAAAATAGCACTAATAATTCAATGTTGCACAAGCACAATGAAACAAATTATTAAGGATGCGGAGGCCCTGGTTTCTTCAATGAAGGTTATAACTAATGAATAATTACTTTTGAAAAAAATAATAAATAAAATAAACCACCACCAAAAACAAGATAACTAAACATACTTTTTGTAAAGGTCGAGGGTCTTGACAGCGACATCTAATGCAAATTTCCCTTGATTTGCCTTACCAACTTGGCAATAGACTCGAACTTTGATCCCTGTGCAACCAAAAAAAAGAAATTATAGCAAGAATTACAATATGCAATCTACTCATTTAACAATGGAAGATTGTGCATGATACCATCAGATGTATGATCCTCCACATAATCGAACAAGCCAATGACAACTGCCACCAAATATGTAGACATGATTGGTGATTCCTGATAGTGAACTGTCTTAATATTGCCATCCACTTTTTCTTCAACAACTGGCATATTGGAAAGAGCTACAAGCTCAGAGGGTACTTCCAATGTTATCTTGAATGTAGCCTGAGCAGCAAGTGTTAAAATATTAAGAACAACTATTAAAATTGTCATTTATTTATAAACATATACAAACACCTATCTATGCAAACAAAGGTCAAAAAAGCTTCAAATGAAAAGTATTGACCATCATAATTTCCATTTTTCAATTTTTGGAAATGGAATAGAATCCGATACGCTGGCTTTAATAGTTTCAGTCAGATTCTCTCTCAGAAATATATAATTTTTGTGATCTTAGTTCTATAGCAGATAGCACTTCCAATGTGATCTTGAAGGTAGCCTGAGAAGCTAATGCTAAAATACTAAGGACAACTGTTACAATAATTATTTCATTCATATGCAAATTAAATCACCTGACCATCCAAACAGAGGGCGAAAAATTCAACCTTTTAGCAAAAACTGTGTTATCGTAAACATGTTTTCTTCCTGAAAGGTTTAAAAATTAGTAGGAATCATAGTTGAGGTTTCGCCAATTTTTGGAAATGGAATACGATCTCACAATCTTCCATAGTTCAAATCAGAATTTCTCTTTTCGAAATATCTTTTTATATCATCTTATTTAATGAGTTTTATAGTATATTAATATTATTGTTCATGATTGGCAAACATGGTTGCTAAAAGTAGTGTCATACTTGGTACTGAGCAGGCCAGAGAGAGGTAGAATTAAATGAAAGAGGGGCGAGCTTAATCATCATACAATGATCTTTTTATTTATGTGTTTATATGTATGTGTATTTATACAAAGGAAGGAAAGACATTCTTCTCAAATTTCATCCATAAGGAAATGCTCACATGCACCCACAAGACAAGAAAACAGGGGGGGTTATTGAAGGAATGGGCACCTTACAAGCAGGTTCATCCCAACATGGAAAGCACCGCCTAGCATCAGCTGGTTCAAACTGCGTCACTGCCATATTCTTCTTCTCACCGTTATGCTCATATGTACTGAAGAATAATTATCATACTTAAATTTAAATCCAGACCTTAATGAAATGTCAATATATGACAGATGCCATCTGTTCAAAGTTTAAAATAATTTTAAAAATACAGAACTACAGAAAGATACAAATGGTACTGCCTGCCATTCCACTTCATTGGCAACTCACATAATCATTAAATAGAAATGTTACAATCAATTACAACCTTTGGTTAACAATTAACAATGAAAACTTAATTTCAAATTTTGAATATTCGAACATTTTCTTGGCAAAAAATGAAGAAAGTGTGCAGCATATACAATATAAACCATAAATATCTCTCTGCGGGCGCACGCGCATGCATATGTACATGTCAAGGTGTCTGACATATTTCTCTATGGATGCAATCAATCACCTGTAAGCAACATGCACCATGTAACCTCAAGGAGAGTTTAAATATTAAGATATCTCATTTCTGAAACATTAAGATATCTCATTTCTGAAACATTACCTTCTTCAACTATCAATACAAATTAAAACACAAACATACTCAAATTAACTCAAAAAATAGAAAGGCCTGCAGGATCATTTCTGTTTGCGAGTGTGTGCACTTGTGAAATGCATTTAGGTTGGATGGAAAATCTAATGATTGCTTTGTATCTAGAGTCCCAAAACGAACCTCAAGGGGGCCTGACACCGGCAAATCGATTTAAAGAAAAATTATACTTACAAATTTAGCAAGTACCAAACAATGATAAAGATTGCTAAGCTCCCGTTTGATAACGTTTCTATTTTATGCTTTCTATTTTCTTTTTATATTTTCAAATTTTGTAAACTAACAACAGAAATATGTTTGTTAAATCTATTTATGAATTTTTGTTTCCCAAAAATTAAAAACTTAAGCAGAAAAATGTAAACAAAAAAAAAAATGTTTTCACTCTGTTTTTTTCCTAATACAAACACTTTGTCAATTTTAACACTTTGTCTATTGTCATTGCATTATATTATAATAAATTATTTTATTCAAAAACTTTATTAAATAAAAATTATTTTTAATAAATAAAATCAAAACCAAACCAAGCATTTTCCTACTAGGTGGGGTCAATTATATGGATTTGACGACGACAATCAAATCTATTAAGAACCATATCCTCTGTTAAATCCTTACAGGAAATATCATGTTTAATAGTTACTTTCCAACAGCTATTAGGTCTCTCTCTCCCTCTCCCTCTCCTACTCCTACTCTTGGCATTCTTCATACTTTCATACATTTTAACCGGTGCCTCCGTTGGACGCCTTCTAACATGACCAAACCATTTTAGTCGATTTTTTTCTCATTTTATCTTCGATCAGTGCTATCCCTACTTTTCCCAATCTCCTCATTCATAATCATATCTCTTTTTATGATCCTGCACATCCATCTTCTGAATATGATTATACTTTACTACCCAATACTCTGATCTATATAATAACGCTAATCTTACCGCCACCTTATAATACTTTCCTTTAACCTTGAAGGGAACTTTTTGATCATACAAGACACCTGAAACACTCCGTCATTTAGTCTACCCGACCAGAATCCTGTGACTTACATCCATATCAATCGCTCTATCCTATTGTATCATAGATCCAAGGTATCTAAAGTTTTCTTTTTCTATAATATTTTGAGTGCCCAAACTTACTTTTATACTACTAGCAATCCTATTTTGACTAAACTTACATTCTATATATTCCGTCTTGCAATGACTGAGCCTCAACCTTTTTGTCTCTATCGTTTCCCGCCACAATTCTAACTTAACATTCACTTCCTCTCTCGTCCCATCTACTAAAATAATGTCATCTGCAAATAATATACACCACGACATCTCATTCTGAATATTTCTAGTAATCTCATTCATAACTAGGGCAAACAAGTATGGACTTAACGCTGAGCCTTGGTATAAAATTATTTTTAATAAATAATATAATTAATTTAATTTAATTATCTAAATTAATACATGACATATTTTATTAATTTAAATTTATTTTTAATAAATAATTTAATTAAATAATATGAAATATATTTTACTAAATTATTTTAATAAATAATAAAGTTAAATTAATTAATTAAATTAATAATTAATTTAATTAATATTAAATATAGTTTGCTCAATCATTTTTAACAAATATCATAATTAAATTACTTAACTTATTAAGAAATATATTTTATTCAATTGCTTTTAATAAATAATTTAATTAAATTATAATTAATATTTTATAGACTGAATTAAATAATATAATAATTATATTTTATTCAATTATTTTTAATAAATAATATAATTAATTTATAATTTAATATATTTTATATTTATTGAATTAAACTGTTTCTAATAAATAATTTAATTTAATTTAATTAACATGAAACATATTTTATTAATTTCAATTATTTTTTAACAACTAACAAATTAAATATTTTATTAAACTAAAAAATTACTAATTGTGAACAAAATTGCATTTCCAAACGCAGTGTCAATTTTCATTTCAAAAAAAAAAAAGAAAAAGAAAACAGAATAGATAAACACATAAACAAAAAAACAATAGCATTACCAAACTGCCCCTAAATGGTAAAATGCCAAAACTAACAACCAATTGTGTAGTAAAATTAACTAACTTACATAAGCATGTAATGTGTACATCTATAACACTATATATTGCAATGCAATAAGGATGTAAAACCTCCAAATACTAAATCCCAATTTTCTAGAAATTCTAAGAGATAAAGATGCCACGTGGCATCTCTCTCTCTCTCTCTCTCTCTCTCTCTCAATATTAATCAATCAATCAATCAAAAAGTCCAAGAGCCTAATAAGGCTTCTAGCAAACCTTGTTTCCAAAAAATTGAAAATTTTCAAATTTTGTAAATTGGCAACAAAAACATGTTTGTTAAATCTATTTATAATTTTTTGTTTCCAAAAAATTGAAAATTTAAATAGAAAAATGTAAACAAAAAAAATGTTCATTTTTTGTTTCCAAAAAATTAACAATTTAAATAGAAAAACGTAAACAAAAAAAAATATTTTCACTCTGTTTTTTTTTCTAATACAATCACTTTGTCAATTTTAACACTTTGTCTATTTTCGTTGCATTATATTATAATAAATTATTTTATTCTAGAACTCTATTAAATTAAAATTATTTTTAATAAATAATATAATTAATTTAATTTAATTATCTAAATTAATACATGATATATTTTATTAATTTGAATTTATTTTTAACAAATAATATAATTAATTTAATTAAACAATATGAAATATATTTTATTAAATTATTTCAATAAATAATAAAGTTAAATTAATTAATTAAATTTAATAATTAATTTAATTAATATTAAATATAGTTTGTTCAATTATTTTTAACAAATTTCATAATTAAATTATTTAACTTATTAGGAAATATATTTTAGAGGTGCCTGGGAGAGGATGGCATAAATTGGTTGACTAAGCTTTTTAATGTAGTATTAAAAAGTAAGAAGATGCCTGATGTATGAAGGAAAAATACTCTTATACCTATATACAAGAACAAAGGAAATATTCAGAGTTGTGCGAACTATCGAGGGATTAAATTGATGAGCCATACGTTGAAATTATGGGAGAGAGTTATTGAGAGAAGATTAA
>JAVXUM010000004.1:13559593-13570088 GCA_035590655.1 Pouteria glomerata
TCACAGGAACTGATCTTAGCATTTCAAAAGCTTTTAAAAAAATGTCAATAGAATTCGAAGCATGAACACTAGCATGGTATTTGAAACTATGAAAAAACATGCTTGACCTCCCAAGTCCTAGAACACAAGCCTGGTATTTGAAACTTCAACACGTCCAATGTTTAGGGCCACAGTTAGAACAATTCTGTTATAAGGTAGACCTTCCAAGTTTGAGTATTATGCTTTCAACTTCTCAAGTAAAGTCTGCAATTTTAGATAGAAAAAGAATTAGTAAAAAAAAATCTTTCAGAATATGTGCCATATTGTATGTGCTCCCATGGGCATGCCAGAATGCATGTGCATTTGCTGCTTTTCTTTTTATATCTACAGTGGCAAGACAAGAACATAGTGTGCACAAATATTTCTAAATAAAATAAAAAAATAAAACAAATCACAACCATGTGCTTCTGTATTCCACCAAGCCCTCACAGCCAACAAGCCAAGAAGCATAAAACCCAAGTCTATCTATCGTCATTACTCATCCCAATTCTTCAAAACATTCAAGCTTCCACTTGAATCAAAAGAAAGTCCTAACTAGAATCAAAAGAAATGACGTATCCATTGCCTTCACGCAGAGAGGGTCAATAAATTCGGTGGCATAAAACACCATCCAAACAACAAAATCGACCAAGAAAAAGAAATCAAGAAATGGAATGCGATTAATTAGAGTTATTGAAAAAAAACAGTGGCTTACCAGGAGATGGCTGGAAGCAACAAGGGTTTTTGAGCAAGAACTGCTCTTTTCTCCTCTAGTAGCAACAAAAAAGGACTGGAAATGAAAAAAACGAAAAAATGAACTAAGGGCTGGTATGATATCAAATAAAATTTCTGCGACCAAAATGTTTGGTCATCAAACATTTTAAGCAACCCGCCAGAAATATTTTGGAGGTAAAATTTTTTTTGAAAGGAAATTTTTTGTGACCATTTGGTTGCTAAATGTTAGATTTTCTGCGACCATTTGGTCGCTAAATGAGTTGTTGAGAATTAGCCCTTCCTAACTAGGATCGATGAGAAACTAAAATAACAAGAATAACAATCACACAGAGAAACACAAGAATTTACGTGGTTTACCCCAGAATAGGGTTACGTCCACGGATACACAGGAAAAATACGAAAGTACCAAAAAAAAAAAAAAAATTTGGGCTGGGGCTTGGGGGGAGGACCCCCCAAACCCCCCAGTTAGACCCAGGGTTTGAGAGAACAGTACTTATTAGGGTCCACCGACCTAACAATCTCCCACTTGGAACCTGACAACACAAGTTCTCCATCATCTTCATTTCACAGAGAAAACACCGCAACAGCTTGATCTTCCTTCATCATTCTTGAAGTCCAACTGAAATTGCACACAACTTCAGTTTGTCAATGGTGACAGTTTTGGTCAACATATCTGCTGGATTCTTACTGCCATGAATCTTTTTAAGAGACAAGACTCCATCATCTACAAGTGAACGAATGAAATGGTATCTCAGCTGAATATGTTTTGTCCTAGAATGAAAAGCTGGATTCTTTGTAAGATGAATAGTACTCTGACTGTCACTATACAAAATATTCCTTTCTTGTGTCTTACCCAACTCTACTTGAAAATTTTGTAACCAAATCATCTCATTTCCAGCTTCAGTGATAGCAACATACTCTGCCTCTGTTGTAGAAAAAGCCACTAAATTAATGTCGAGGCTTTTTCTTTATTTTTAATTTTAACAAATACATTACAATTAGAGAAATATATTTTTAACATTTTTCTAATTATTATTCAAGCATATTTTTGGGTTTTTCTTATAATTCTTAATGAATTTGAAATATGTAAATTTTAAAACTAAAGTGAATTTCTAAGCAAGTGAGTCATTCTCAACAATCCATAAGTTAATTTCGTATTTATTTATATTATATGCCACAGCTATAGTGGTTTTATATCTGAAAGTAAAAGTGAAGTTATGATCATTTAACAATGTAAGACAGAAAAATACATTTTATGAACGACAAAAGAGAAAATAGGAGGAAATAAAGAAAAAAAACGTGTAATCTAAGTTGTTAAACTAATCTAACGACTAAAATATTTTACAAAGTTTTTTATTATATAGATTCTGTAACTAATTTAATATTTCAAAATTGAAACAACATTTTTACCGACCAAATAGTCGCTAAATAGGTGGTATTTAAGCCGCCAAATAAAAAATAAAACTAATAAGAATGTAAAAAATTATTAAAACATTTCGTTATCGAATTTTTGATTGCTAAATGTCATATTTTTGACGACCATTATCTATTTAGTAGCCAAAAATAAATAACCAAATTATGAAACTATTCCGCGACCAAATGTTTTGGTCACAAAAAGCCATTGTTGGCACACAACAAGGAAATCCTTTGGAACTCTTTAGTGACCAAATAATTATTTGGTCGCCAAATTAAAACTTTTAGCGACCAATTGGTTGCCAAAGGTTATGTTTTTAGCGACCAATTTACATTTGGTCGCCAAAAATAAATGTCAAAAATTATGAAAACATTCTGCCACCAAATTTTGTGGTCGCCAAAAGTCATTGTTGGAACCTTTAAAATGTTTTGGAATTCTTTAGCGACCAAATATTATTTAGTTGCCGAAGTGAAACTTTTAACGACCAATTGGTCGCCAAATATAATGTTTTTAGCGACCAATTCACATTTGGTTGCTAAAAAGAAATGTCAAAAGTTATGAAGACATTCCGCGACCATATACCTTGGTCGCCAAAAGCTGTTATTGGCGCCAAATGATGGTGGGAAATATTTTGGAACCCTTTACCTACCAAATTGTTATTTGGTCGCCGAATTGACACTTTTAGCGACTAATTGGTCGCCAAATATTATGTTTTTAGCTACCAATTCACATTTGGTTGCCAAAAATAAATATAAAAAATTATAAAAACATTTCGCGACCAAAAATTTTGGTCGCCAAAAGCCATTATTGGCGCCAAAGGTTGGAGGGAAATATTTTAGAACCCTTTAGCGACTAAATTAATATTTGGTCGGTGAAATCAAACTTTTAGCGACCAATTGGTCGCAAAATAACATATTTTTAGCGAACAATTTATATTTGGTCGGTAAAAATGAATATTTAGTGACCAAAAGTGGTCGCTAAAAATGAAATTTCTTGTAGTGTTGGTTCTATCATGGTGAAGTCGTTGCTGCTGGCTCATCAAATCTAGAAACTGATTTCATGAATGATGATAGTAAGAATTTTGAAGACAAAATGATAACCAATGAAAGCGAACATAATGCTGAATTAGAGGGAAATGGCGATGAGTTTCCCAATATGTTGAAAGATATTTATTTTGAAAATTTGAGAAATGATCATGATACAGAAGGAAGTCTTGATAGCATAAAAGTTGACCATATCCAAAACTTTGACAAGCTATTACACGAGACTTGATGTGAGTTATACTTAGGTTGTAAAGAGTGCAGCGTGTTGTTGTTTGTCATCACTATTATGCATGCAATAGTTATGTTTAAGTGGAGAAACAAATCTATAGACTATTTATTAAAGATCTTAAAAAACCTTTTGCCCAAATGTAATGAGAGGGTTCCTATTCCTTGGACTATTTGTGAGGCTAAGAAATTGTTACGTGATTTGGGCTTGGGGTATGAGTACATTGATGCTTGTAAATTTGATTATGCACTTTTTTGGAAAGAGAATCCAAGCCTAGATAAATATTCAGTATGTCAAATGCCCAGATACAGACCACGAAATACAAATAAGAAAAAAATTGCACAAAAATTATTAAGATACTTCCCACTTACACCGAGATTAAAAAGATTATATATTTTGAGGAAAACAGTTACAAACATGAGATGGCAAGAGAAGAAGCGAGTTGATGATGGAATATCAAGGCATGCCGCTGATGGTGATGAGTGGAAGAATTTTGATAGAACACATCCTAAATTTGCCACCGATGGTTTTAATCATTTTAGAAACATGATCATTTCATACAGTATGTGGCTTATTATGATTACACCATATAATTTGCCACCATGGAAATGTATGAAGGAGCAATTTTGCTTGATGTCGTTACTTATTCCAGGACCATGTGAACCAAGTCAAAACATTGATGTTTATATGTCCCCATTAATTGATGAATTAAAGTACTTGTGGGAAAATGGTGTGTGCGCTTATGATGCATCATCGAGATGCAACTTTCAAATGCGTGCAGCTATCATGTGGACTATTAATGACTTTCCAGCTTATGATAATTTGTCGAGGTGGAAAACAAAAAACTACATGGCTTTCCCTAATTATAATGAAGAACATTCAACCCAGTCATTGAGAGATAAGATTGGGTACATGGGTGTTCGTCGTTTCCTTCCTAAGGACCATTCTTGGCGAATGAGCAAGCTTTTCGATGATGAAATTGAGAATCGACCAAGACCACAAGTTTTAACTGGTGAACAAATATTTGAACAAAGTGTCAGCAGGTACGTATGAGCCCTTTGGGAAGCATCCAAACTCTCTTAAGAGGCAAAAATTGATGAGTAACTCTAAAAGAGCTATTTTCAGGAAATCTAACTTGAATTGGAACAGACAAAACATTCTGTTTGAGTTTCCCTATTGGAAGACGCTTAATCTCAGGCACAATCTTGATGTCATGCACATAAAAAAAGTATATACGATTGTTTAATTGGTACGCTGTTGAACATTCCTGAAAAAAATAAGGATACCTCAAAAGCTCGTGTGGACTTAAAAGATTTAAAAATCAAAAAAATCTTGCATTGGAAATAGCATTCTGACGGCAACTCGTATGCCTCCTGCATTGTACGCATTGTCTCCACAAGAAAGGTAAAGGTTCTTGGACTTCTTACAGTCTATCAAGTATCTAGATGGATATGCAGTAAACATTTCTAAATGTGTTAACGCAAAGGATGGTAGGTTGTTAGGTCTTAAAAGTCATAACTGTTATGTTCTATTACAAAAAATTCTTTCAGTTAGGATGTGCGAGTGCTTAGCAAGGATATTTGCTTTTCATTGTTTGAGTTGGATAATTTTTTCCAAGAATTGTATACTAAGAAATTGAATATAAGTCAGATTGAAAAAATAGAGGAACGCATTATTTTGATCTTTTATAACTTAGCGAAGATTTTTTCTCCTGCATTCTTTGACGTCATGGTACATTTGCCTATTCATTTACCCCACAAGGCCAAACTTGGAGGGCCAGTGCAATACCGATAGATGTACCCGATTGAACAGTAATATATTCTTCAACTTTGCTTATAGTATTATATGTTAAAAGCCATCATAAAATGTTTGACATGTAACCTATTTTTTGTTTTATCATTTTTATATTAAAGGTTTCTTGGCACACTAAAAAAGTTTGTCACAAATCGAGTTCATCCAGAAGGTTCAATTGCAGAGACTTATGTTGTGAAAGAATGTTTTGTCTTCTGCTTAATGTATCTCAATGAGACTGAAACTGTGTACAATAGAGAAGAACGGAATGTTGATGGTGGTGATCGTGGCCCTGGACTGGCAATATTCAGTTAAAGTGTCTATCTTATTCTTTCTATTTATCAACCTCTTGATATTCCTACTAAAGAACGGGAGATGACTCATTGGTTTATCATTTATAATAGTTTCGAAATTGACTCATATTTAGAGTACATTTTCGTATATACATTTTTCTTATTTATTTAATAAATGAGTAATTAATTATAATTTTTATTAAGTATTTTCTTTATTTAAATAGGGAGCATAAATGCATTTTGAAAACTGAAAGTGCAAAGGACATCATGAAGAGGCAAATGGCATTGTTTCCTAATTGGGTTAAATGCCGTGTAAGATATAGTTGTAATACGTTATTTTCACCTAATTAACTTTAGCATCAATTAATTTGCACTACTTATCATTATGTAGATGAATCACTTGAGTTTTAAAAGGTCGCTAGAAGCCATTGATGAATTATGGTCATTAGCTAATTGCTTTAATCCAATAATAAGTCAATATTCAGGTTGCATATCTAATGGTTCTTAATTCCATATAAAAAGACATAAAAAATCGTCAAAGAAGTCAAAATAGTGGTGCGATAGTTAAAGGAGACCATAAAGGGCAAACTCATGACTCTTATGGTTTTTTGTGTAAAGTATGAGAAATGAGATATATGTTTGATCATCATGTGATTTTGTTTCAGCGTGAATGATTTGATACTGGAAGTAGTAAGACTGTCTGCACGGATGCACATTGCATTGCCATAGATACTGGAAGTCGATGGTATAAAGATGACCTATTTGTTTTACCAAATCAAGTAAAACAAGTTTTTTATGTTACTTATCAAAAAAAAAAGTTTTTTATGTTAACGATACAAAATTAAGAGGTAATTGGAAAGTTATACAGCATTTTCAATGACATGGAATATGGGATACACCAGAAATAATGAGTGAAGAGAGACACAATGATGAAATAGGTGATGTATTCCAACAAAATGAGACCATCGATATTCCTCCTATTATCATTGAAGATCAAATTGGAGATGAACTATGTAGAAATGATATTAAAGCTGAAATTGTCCAAAATGACATCATTAATATAGAGAGCCGGGCCCGTGATGAACCTTTTGGGCTCGATAATTTCATATGTGACGAGGACAAGGATTTTGTGGGAATGGAACACAGTATCGATGAAGATAAGTTCCATTATGATTTTGATTTTGAGAGTGATTCTGAGTCTAGCAATGATTATGATGTGAAACTTTGATTTCATTCATTTTAAGTTGATTTTTTTTCTTTTTTCAAGGTAACGTAGAATTGTACTCTAAGTAAATTTGTAAAATGTAGAAAAAGGTTGAATGAAACTTCCGTTTATTATTTGAAAAAATTTCTTATTGTGTTTTATTTTGTTTCATTACCTTTATGATTCTATTTAAATAAGAGTGTTATTAACATGTTCTTTACATATAATGTTATATAGGTTGTGGATATGCCAGCTGATAGAAAAGTAGGATTAACTCAGCGGTCGACTACTAATGCAACGCATTCGACCGAGTCACCAAGTTCTACTAATGAATTATTACCATTAGGATCACCTTTGACTGAAGAAGTTGCTACATCGAGGGGATCACCCTGTGTTGGCAGCAGTAATTTTGTTTTACCATCTTTTTATAAAATTTTATTGTTTAATTATATTTATTTGATTATTAATTATTTGGCATTATGATAATTTTTTCGATAAGATCACGTACTCGTGGCCCTATGAATGGCAAATGTGTACAGCAAGAAGTAGATAAAAATAAAAGGAAGAAGCGTCAAGTTGAAGTTTGCCCACTAGCATGTATATTTGTTAGAAGGAATGCCACAAAGATTGTTAATCAACTCGTCGTACAAATTCTTCTTTCAACACCATTGCAGGGTATTTCTACTTAAACACAAATTAATAAGGGTAGTAAGGACGCCATCAGTCAAAATGTGTTGGTAATACATTATTTTAATTATATATTGTTATTAAGTTTATATGTGTGTGTGTGTGTGTGTGTTTGTGTTTTTGAACAATGGCAACATTATTACTTATGATATATTATAGCTAATGTTTGACATTAAGGACTTTCATAAGCCATATGTTCAAGAGGCTATTAAAAAAAATGTTACTCATTATACAAGGATTAGCGATTCTATAGGAAAAAAAGTACTTAGAGTTGTTGAATGATGGAAAAAACTCTTATGTTAATGCCCCTGACCTAGAAAAACAAGAAGATTGAAAATATATGATAGATGTTGTATGGAGTTCTCAGCAACATCAAGTAATTTGGTAGTCAATCGCTTTACAAAAAATCTTTATACAATACATATTTACTAATTAGGTAACTTTTTAAGAAATGAGCGGTCCAAGTAAAGGATAATTGTGCTCAATTGCCTTACAATCATATGACTGGATCTCAATCATTTCCAGTGAAATTATCTCTTTAGATAATATGTTAGTTTTTAAGTTATTTTTAATATTATATTTTTTATTTTTAGTTGTAAATTTGCATGCTCTTACTATTACTTATTAAATAGACTGAGAAACTTGGAGATGAGGGTCTCCTGTTTTCAACATTTTACAAAAAAACCCATTGGAGCAAGAAGACTAATGATTTCATTCATCCGCAATGTCAACAAAATTATGTATGTGGTATATTTAATTTTTCATAATTTTTTTTAATTCCATTTCCCATTAATATTATATAAATTGATTTATTTATTTGTCTTAATCATGTACAGAATGAAATTGTCAGACATGAGAATGAGGCAGTGAAGTTAGGTGACCCACGCTATACACCAGAGCAACTCTCTTAGATTGTGCTTGGAGAAAAATCAAGGTATTTGCTTGGGTTTGAGAAAGGTCCAAAACTATTCTCCTTAACAAGATCTTTGGCATTATCTAAGGTATGTTACTCTGAAATTAAAAAGTTGAAAGCGCAAATTAAAGAACAAAATAAACGGATGCGACAATATGAGGAAGATATGAGAAATTATGAAGAGAAATGGAAGAGAAGATAGAAGAGGATAGGAGAAAAATAGAAGAGGATAGAAGGGCAAAGGATGAGGAGACAAAAAAATAATTTAAGCAAATATTTGCGATGATGTGGGATAAATTTGGGGATAATAGCTCGGGGGCACATCTGCCTAATTTGGTTAGTTATCCATACTCTCTAAATGTTTATGTTTTCCCAATTTGATTAAGAATTGCATACGTAAATGTGCTTAGTTTAAACATAATAGCGAATGGCTCTTTTGCACAATTTTGCTTGTGATCCGTTTATCACTCAAGGTTTTCCCATATTAGGATGACAGGACCTTTTTTAGAACAAACTTCCCAGAATGAACTAGGCTATGTATTCTTGTATCATCTGTTTATGAAATGTCTAAATATAGGTTAAAAATTGCTTGTATTTTATTGGATAATATAATAAATAAGGTCCCAATTATATTTATCCATGATTTGAAAGAAAAAAAAATGAAAAATCTCAAGTTTGATGTTGATATGTGCATTGTATAGGCATCTTGTTACACTTTTTAACTTTTCATACAACTTGTGTCACTTTTCTCACTTAGCTTTTTTGTTAAAGATTTAATATAGTTCCCAAATAAAGCTAAAGGTATGTTGGTGTAAGATTTTACTTTTAAAGGCCATAATGATGTCTAGATCAAACAATGAATGATTTCATTTCCTATTCCTATTAATTAAGTTAGAAAACAGTACACATTCCTATTGGTTATATCCTATATGCTTTTGGTGTTTGAAATTTAGACAACTTTATTTTGGTTTTTCATCTACTTTAAATTATATCGTAACTCTTTCTTGGACTTCTTAATTTTCTAGTATTGTCTTAAATCTATACACATTTTATTAAACTTTTCAAAATAAAACAAAAGAAGTGTATAACTTGTATCAGATGTCCTTTAATTGCAGGAGATGGTGATTAGTCAATTCTTAAAAGAAGTGGCTCAAAAGAAAGCAATTATTCCTCAGAGATAGAGAAATCTAATGACACTACCTTTATGAAGTCCCAAAAAAAAAAAAAAAAAAAACTCAGACTAGAAAGGAGTTTAGAGTATTTCTCTTTGCTTGGGGATCGACTTCTTTTATGTATTCAAGTAATGATATTGCTTGTGGTTGATCCAATCATTGACTTTTGTTAGTTAGTTTTTTTTTTTTAAATTTTTGGAACCATGCTATTTTGTCGGTTAATATGACATGTGTTTTATTTTAAGGTGTAAAATATTTAATTTGAATGTATTGATGGCATATAATTTAATGGTGGGTGTTTTGACAGCATATTTTGTTGGTTTATCGATGATGAATAGTTTATATGTAATGAATGTTACAAAAAATATAATTTTGCATAGGAACAAAAGTCAGGAAATAAAAAAATACTGTAGATTTGTTTTTTATTTTTTAAGATAATTGCCGACCAATTGGTCGGGGAAAGTAAGGAATTTTGCCACTACTTTTTTTTTTTGGCAACCAAATGTTTGATCGGAAAAAAATATCTTTGTCGACCAACCAGTCACAAAAAGTTCTTTAATTTGCCGTCCAAACAGTCAGGAAAAGTCTTAATATTTGTCGACCAAATGATTTTAGTCGCTAAAAAGTTTGTATTTGCCGACTAGTTAGTTGATGAAGATTCAATAATTGCCAACCAACAACTGGTCGGTAAATATTACTATTTAGCAACTAGATAACTTTTTGGTCGGAAAAAGTTTTCCCAACAAGCCTTCGCCGATCGAATACCGACGAAATTAGTTTAGTCGACAAAAGTTTTGCCGACCAAATTTTGGCTTTTAACGACTAATTTTTTGGCCGGCAATTATGTGATCTCTTGTAGTGAAATGTCTCTCTTACAAATTAAGATTCAACAGTTAAAAATTATTTTTTCTTTTATTCAATGATTGAGATCATTTTTATATTTTAACTTTCTGCTCAATTTTTATTTTGCAAACTCCACTACCATCTATTTCACAAAAT
>JAVXUM010000004.1:13600737-13621089 GCA_035590655.1 Pouteria glomerata
GGATGGCTTTCATGATATTTGGAAATTGAAGGGAACTTGAGTATGCATGAACCTCAGTAGCTCCTAAGCAAGTTGTTCCTAAGATGAGTTTGATTGCTTTTTTAACACACTGCACAATTAACTTGGACTTCTAAAGTAGTGTTTGGCAACGCCATTATGGCACATAAGACATAATTTGTACTAAACACGTGATAACTATCTTCCGTCACATAAAATTTAACTTTGATTATTGCTGTGAGCATGGTTGTTATGTGTGAATTTAATTATAGTTATTTTAATTATCTTATAAATAAATTAGTATTTTATATAATTATTATTTATTCACAATTTTTAATTTTATTCAAATTAGAATGTTCATAGATATTACTTGAAATTTTTAATTAATCTACACTTCTATTCATATAACCTTTTATTTTTATTTAAAATATATTCTTATATTTTATTTTTTTCCATAATTTAATAAATTATTGATTAAAACATAATAAATAATATTATTATTGTCATTAAACAAAATAATGCAAAAAATATTTACCCTATTAAATAAATGTTTCAATAATAATAATAATAATACTTATTATTATTAAACAAAATAATGTAAAAAAAAATTAACCTGTTAAATAAAGATTTTAATTTATTAACAAAAATTTATAATTATAATTATCTTAATTTATAATTATATAATCTAAAAAGAATTAATATTGTACATAATTACTATTTATTCATAATTTCAAAAAAAAATGATCAAAATGCTGAAAGCTTACTAGGATGTATTTGTCAAGTCTTGTGAAGATATTCCAGGATTGGAAACCCAGATCATGGAACATCAATTACCATACTCTCAAATTCAAAGCCAATCAAGCAAAAGTTTCGTAGATTGAAACCCGAGTGGAGTCTTAAAGTTAAAAGAAGAGGTTGTTAAGCAATTCAATGCTGAATTCCTCAAAGTAGTTGCCTATCCAACCTGACTTGCCAACATTATTCTAGTGCCAAAGAAGGATGGTCGAGTTAGGATGTACGTGGATTATTGGGACCTTAGTGCTGCTAGCCCTAAGATGATTTTTCTCTTCCTTATCTGGATATTCTTATTGATAACAAAGCAAGGTGTGAAATGTTCTTATTCATGGATGATTTTTTTGGGCACAATCAGATCAAGATGACTTAAGAAGATTAGGAAAAGACTGTTTTCATCACACCACGTACGAGAGGTATACTGCTATGTAGTCACGCATTTTGGTTTAGGAAATACTGAGGCAACTTTCTAGAAGGTTATGATTACGTTATTTCATGATATGGTGCTTAAGGATATGGAAGTTTATGTTGATGACATGATAGTGTAGACAAGAACTGAAGAAGATCATTTGGTCAATCTGAAGAAAGTATTTGATCAATTGTGCAAGTATAAGTTAAGATTAAACCAGGCAAAATGCACTTTCAGAGTTCCATCTGACAAATTATTGGGGTTTATAATCAGTCGAAGAGGAATTGCCATTGATCCGTTAAAAATAAAAGCCATCATTGATATGCCAACCCCCAAGGGAGAAAAAGATATCAAGTCTTTTTAGGGTAAAATAAATTTCATCAATTGTTTCATTGTAAGGCTTACTTATACTTGTGAGCCCATTTTCAAATTGCTCAGAAGAGGCAACATTAAAGAATGGAATGAGGATTTCCAAAATGCTTTTGAGAGGATCAAGCTGTATTTGCTCAACCCACTAATACTCATTGCACTTAAACTAGATTTACCGTGGCTAGTGTACATGACAGTCTACGAGAATTCAATGGGATGTGTGTTAGGTCAGTAGGAGAGAGAGGGTCATGGAGAAAATGATATTTGAGTAAGAAGTTCCTGCAATATGAAGCAAAGTACACGATTATGGAGAAAACATGCTGTGCATGGGCATAGACAGCTCATCGCCTGCTTCATTGCATGCTTTACAGGAGCACGCACCTCATTTCTAGGATGAATCCATTAAAGTATTTGTTTGAGAAGCCAAGTTTGTCAAATAAAATTGCTCAGTGGCATATGATTTTGTCAGAATTTGATATTTCATTTTCATCAACAAGTCTGTTAAGAGAAGTATTATTGCAGATTATTTTACTGATAATCTGGTGGATGGTCAGGAGCCATTTGATCTTACATTCTCAAATGAGGACATTTTCATCACACAAATGGAAGTGGATTAGATACCAGGGTGAAAAATGTATTTTAACGAAGCAGCAAAAATAAGTGCAAAAATTGGGGCAGTTTTAGTCTCAAAGGAATGTAACTGATTCCTAATAGTTGTAAAGTTACTCTTGGAGGATTACACTAATAATATGGCAGAACATGAAGCATGTATACTGGGTTTGAAAATAGTCTTCGATTTTGAAATCAAGGAACCCACGGTAAGTGGTGATTCAGAGTTTATCATATAGTAAAGCAATGAAGTGTACCATACTAAGGATGGAAAACTCCTTCCCCATTATCGCCAAGTAATTGATCTGGCTAAGTAATTTGAAGAAGTATCCTTTCACCATGTTCCACGATGTACCAACTCTTTCACCAATTCTTTGGCCACATTGGCCGCACCAATGAAATTTTAGAAGTATGAAGATATCCTAGTGATTCAAATCCAAATTCAAGACAGACCCTATTATCACTGCGATGCCATCCAGGAGAAATAACAACCGTGGTTCACAGACATTAAAAAACTAATTTAGACTGGAGAATACCGACCATCTATCAGCAAAATGGATAAGAAGACACTTCTCAGATTATCCAAAGAGTATTTCATTACCAGTGAGATTTTATTCAAGAAGTCTTTTTTTGGGCCACTAAGGTGCGTAACTGAAAGTCAAGCAAAAAAGCTTATGAAGGAAATTCATGAAGAAGAATGTGGTCCCGTATGAGTGGTCCTCGCCTAGGAGGGAAGATTATTCAATCTAGATATTATTGGTTGCGATTGCAATCCATCGTACCAAGTATGTTCAAAGGTTTTACAAATGTCAAATTCATGCAGATGTTCTGAGAGCTTCACCAAAGGAACTGCAAACTTTGTCATCTCCATGGCCTTTCTCCATGTGGGGCATGGATATGATAGGGCTTATAACACCTCGTACCTCTAATGGACATAGATTCATCTTAGTGGCAATCGATTATTTCACCAAATGGATAGAAGCTGAATTTTATGACAATATGACAAATAAGATGACAGTTCAATTCATCAAGTGTAATTTGATATGTCGATTCGAAATCCTTGAGTCGATCATTACCGCTAATGTTATTAATTTGAATAATGATGATATGATAGTATTGTGCAAGCAATTCAAGATCAATCATCAAAACTTGGTGACATATCACCCCCAGATGAATGGGATAGTCGAAGTAGCAAACAAAAACATTAAGACGATCATCAGAATGGCCATAGATACTTTCAAGGACTAGCATGAGAAGCTGCCTTATACTCTAATAGCTTATAGAACCACAATACAGGCGTCAACAGGAGCAACCTCTTATTCTTTGTGTTAATGTTAGTGATTAGATAGAGTTGATCAGAGTCGATTTTTCATATAAGTACCAAATATTTATATTTTATTAAATTTTGATCTAAAAAAATTAAAATTTATTCTGAAATATATATTAAATCACAAATTACTTAATCAACCTGATCTTTTTTTTTTTATTTATTTCCAATTAATTGTTAATTTTAATACAAACATATATATATGTTTATATATATATTTTAATTCTTTACTCAATTTACATAATTAGCTTGAGTTAGAAATAATATTAATCTTAATTTTATGAAATTAATTTGACTTGTTTTATAAAAATAACTCAAACTAAAATTATTATTTTTGTACTTTATAAAAACAACTCAAATACCGAGTATTATTAATTGAGTTTTTAACCGAAGATCAATATGACTTATTTAACTTTAAAATTGAACTTAAAAAAATTAGTCTCTAGCCTAATTAATATTTACACACTTCCATACCTAGTTAATAGTAGGTAGTTTTCTTTTTATGTATTTTAAATTTAAAATATATTGAGAGTTGTTATTAGAAAGAGATTTAGATTTTTTTAAATTTAATTAATTTTTTCTTTCAAGCCTAATTTATAGTTTAAATATGTAAATTTTATGACGCTAATGAACCAATAGGAAAGTATGTCTATTTTAGAACTCATTAACTCATTTTATATTGCTTATAATCACGTAATATAACCTTAATGGTTATATGAATAAAAAAAAAAAAAATTGGTTGTGGCCATGTATCAATATGTAATAAAAAGAAAAAGTAAAAAAAAAAATACTGAAAAATAAAGGAAAGAGAGCATTTCATTCAAAAATTTCATAGAAAAAAAAAAACACTGAAAAGTAAAATAATGAATAGGGAGAATGAATATGTGATTTGGTTAATGAGATTAAAGAAAGAATTACACAACTTTGATATATTTATATATAGATAATGGAAATTTGTAAAAATAACTCAAATATTAAGTATAATAATTAGTTAAAAATTATCGACATAATTAATTCAAATTTAAAATTAGCAATTTTTCAAAAAAAAAAAATTATTCTTAGACTTAAATAATATTTTGACATTTTTTTTGTGTTTTTAGATTTACGATATTATAAGAATTGTTATTGTAAGATAAATTATATTTTTCAATTTAATTAATATTTAATAATTTCTAAATTATTTTCCAATCCGAGTTAATTGTTTAGCAAATTTCATAATTACAGTGAAACAATAGGCAGGTTTCATTTAAAAAACTTATGAATTCACTTTACATTAATGAAGATCACATGCCACAACTATAGCGGTTTTATAAATAATAAAGAAATAGAGTTATCGTCATCTACTAATGTGAGACAAAAGGAAGTAAAAGTTTTGTGAATAAGAACAAAAGTATAAACAAAATGAGAAAATTGTATTTGATTCAAAATTTTATAAAACTAGAAAAAATAAAATGGTGAATATGGAAAGTGTCATATAGGAGGATTTAGCAACAATTTTTTGATTGATTTCATAAAAATAAATTTAATTAAAAATCTTATTATTAATTTAAAAAAATATAGTTAACCTAACCAAATTAAAATTAGAATTAGAATTTAGAAAAAATCAATCCAAGACTAATTTTATTCAAAGATTTATAAAAATAAAAAACAGAATAATAAATATATAGAGTGCCGCATAAGTTTTGATAATAAATTTTTAATTAGTTTTATGAAAATAACTCAAATAAAAAATATTATTAATAATCATATGTAATTTATAAAATAAAACAAATATAATTAATGTGACTAACTTAAATTTAAAATTATTTAAAAAAATAACTACACCCGAGCCTAACTAATATTTGGTAATTTTAAATTTTAAAAATACGAAGATTTATTGTTACGAGATAAATAACTTAATTATTATTTAAACTTTTTTATTTATATTTTTAATTTAATTCTATTTTTTTTTTGTATTTTTTTAACTTAATTACTAACATATTTGAAATATATAAATTTTATATTTATATTAAATTTATAAGTGAGTGGGTCTTTTTTCGGAATTCAAGCAAATGAATCCCCTTTTAGAACTTATAAGTTTTTTTTACATCTACTAAAACCATATACTACAATTATAATACTTTTATAAGCATAAGAAAAAGAGTAGTTGTAGTTTAAGTTTTGTAAATGAGAAAAGAGAAGAAAAAGAGAGAGAGAGAATTTAAAAACTAATTTAAAATTCTATAAAAAAACAAAAAAGAAAAAGTAGAATGGAGCTCCATTAAGCATTCAACATATGGTAAGAGTGAAGGAGAGTAGAAAAGAAAAAATGCATTCTTTTAATATTATAATAATAACTACCAAGAATAAAAGAAAATACAAAACAATACGAACACACAAAAAAGGACAAAAAAAAAAAAAAAACACTTCATGTTTCACCCACAGAAGAAAAATAAAAAGCCCAAACACTTCATATATCAATTTAGTGTATAACCTCTCTTTTTTTTTTTTTTTTTTTTTTTTTTTTTTTTTTTTTTTTTTTTCTTTCTTTAGTTTAATTATACTGACATCTCCTCAATTACACATTTTTTTAATTTACTTATTCCTCTATTAATCCCAACACTTTAATTCCATCACCTATTTAAAAGGGACTCTATTTGAAAATTATTAAAAAAGTTAGATGGAAATAGGTCAATAGCTAATTCTTTACATTATACCGCTTTATTAAAACTAAAATATTCTTGATTACATGAAAAATAAATAAAATAATACATATAAATATATATAAAAATTTTATTCTTCTTTAACTTTTTTTATCCATTTAAAAATTAATCTATAATAAATGTTATAAAAAAATTGAATTTACTAAAATAAATAACTTTAATAAATAATAATTTAATATTAGAATTAATTATTTTATTAAATTTTTTCAATTAACCAAAACAAATTAATATTAAAAATACATAATGATTTACTATTAAAATTAAAGTTAATTTATTACTAAAAATTTTTATTATATAAATAAATAATATTTTATTATTATTATTTATTACTTTATTCAAATTAAAATAAATTATCATTAAATTAATAATTTGTCGTTAATTTTTTTTTATCAAATTTCACTAGCTAAAGAATAATTACAAAAATAAGGATAATAACTATTGATATTGTTTCTGGTGAGAAAGTCCTTAGACTAACGAAGTGATGAACTTATTGTATACGCATATGTATAATAAAATAAATTATTCTAATAATCAATTATTGTTTACTAAAAAAGTTTAATTTTTATTTTAATAAATTTAATTATTCTTTTATGATATTTATTATAAATTAATTTTTTAATGAATAAAGTGAGTAAGAGCATAATAAAGCTTATATGTATATGTACTATTTTATTTATTTTTTCTTGTATTTGAAGGTATTTTGATCTTAATAAAATTGTATTATAAAAAAGTATTGATAGTCAACTTTATTCCATCCAACTTTTTTAACGATTTTCAAACAAAACCCCTTCCAAATAAGTGAGAGGGTTAAAAAATTAAGATTGATAGATGAAAAAGTAAATTAAATATGAAATATAATTAAGTGAATGTGAGTGTAATTAACCCTCTTTTTGCCTACTTATCAATCTATAAAAAATTATGCAATAAAACCATAATAAATACTTGTAACTCACACATGCCAACACCAGGCCTACTCTCCCTAAGTAAAATAATTAATTTTTTTTCTTTCTTTTCCATTTTGACTTTTTTTTTTTTTTTTTTCCAAAATCTTAAAAATATGGAAAAAAAAAAAAAAAAAAGAGAGTAATTGGTACTACCAGGCTAATGCAACAATCCCTTCGACGCAAAATATGAAAGAGAGCAGCAGCTGAGTCCCATACATACAAAATCTGTAATAATGCCCCGTGTGATGACGATGAAGAAAATTCTTACAGGCTCCTGCACCAATTTATATTAACTTTTTGCCAATACAAAACGCACCCTTATTCATTTCAGGCAACATAATTATTCAACACAAAACAAACTGGAAGCACATTAATTATTTCATTAATTATTCTCCAAACGTACCCTGAGATAGATATGGCTTCATTCATTTCTTCTTAAAAAGGAAGAGTGAAACCATCCATTCTTCGCCATTGTTGTACCCAAAGAGTTCTGCAACTGCCATGAAGAATGTTCTCCAATACACAGTCCACTTGACAGCAGACTCATTTCCATAAGTTGACTCCATTATTGGCTTTATCCTACTCAAATTTTTATCCATTCTTTTCAGCCACTCCTCGCTGCAAGACAAGGTGCCCATTTTTAGTTTCTTCTTACAATCTGACAATCCAAATCACCACATTGATGATTTGGAAGTGTGTGTTTAATTATTTTCTTTTTTAGAGTTTGATTCATACTCATTGCACTCAAATATTGAAAAAGAGACGGGTGCTTCAGCAAAGCAAGTGAAGTGCAATGGAACTAGCAAAGTGAAAGTATCTATCTATTCAGGTTCACATTTAATCGCAGGAACCCAGAAAAGGTTGGCGATATGGGGGCTCATGGCACAGATTCGTCATTGAAGCTTGCTAGAAGGGCACTAGAACTCGCAGGAAGTCCACTCTGATTCGAAGGAAAAATACTGAGAGGTATGTTTTGAACTTTTAGTTGAGCGGAAAGGGCGCAGGAAGGCAGGATCTAGTTGGAAGCTCACAGAAAAACTGCTCTTGCGATCAGCAACCAGATAGTTTTCTTTATTGCATTTCGGAAGTCAATTTCGCCTAGAGTTTCGTGGAATATATATTCTAGAACATATTATATATACATAAGAAGTTCAGATTATGGTTTTTTAATGCTAGGATTGAGAGAAAAGCTAAGAATAAGTGAGATAGGGTTATCAAAAGATTGCTTTAAGGGTCTTTCATCTCTTTATTGTATTCTAATGAAAACCAGGTCTTACCGTATCCATGGATGCAGGCAAATTATTGAACCACATAAATCTTGTATTCTTTTATTGTGAGTGTTTTCTTGTGCTCGTTTGTATTGCTATTATTTGTTTGTATGTTGCATGAAAGTCATTTGATAATCCACACAACACTATTTCATAATAGATTCTTAATTACTACAAATTTTAGAGTGTAATGTCCGGATGAATGTCTTTTATTCTATAATTTTATACATATTATGAATTTTTTACATGTATATAGATCAACTGTAAATCCTAGGTCCATTAGGTTTTAAATAAACATGACTTTTCTAATGGGGAATAGGGTTTCTAAAGTTTCCTATAAATAGGAAACTGATAAAAATTGTAGAGTTGGTTTTGCTCTAGGGTTTCTTATAAGATAGGTTGTGCTCATAGAAGATGGTTCCCTATGGAATGTTTCCCATTGATAAAAGGTTTATGGGAAAAACAAGGTCGGGTTTGCATTCTTCTATGTTTATAGTGAAATTTATTCTCACTCGCACATGAAAATAATTAAGTTGGTGCCAAAGCATGTTAGTTATCTTTGTTTGTGATTTTTTTAATAACCACCTGCTAGCAATCCATAAATCCTAAACAACCAATATAGCAATCACAATTGTAGAAAAGTAAATAAATAATACATAAGGATTTTAGATGGAAAACCCTGAGAGCGTTAGTGAAAAATCTCATTCTCTAGCACATAGGGCCAAAACGCATCCACTCTATAATTTTGATTAACATGACTCCTCTGTGATAGTTAATTAATTGAATCCACAATTTTATGGTACAGATGCCTTGCTTACACTCACGTGACTCCAACTCCAAGTCAATGAACCATTGATGGGTGTGATTTTTAATACCCCAAAATTCCCAAATAAAATTTTATGTTGGAGGGTCCATGACATGTGGCACCCCCTCATCTCTTGGTTTACAAAGATTGGGGAGGAAGAAACCTCTACCTGGCCACTTTCCCACCTTTTCACCTTTCCACTACCTGATAGAAAGGAATGAGAGACCATGCCGTAAAAGAGGAGGTATGTACTAGAACATATATATCTATCTATATTGACGCACAACTCTCTTTATATATATATACCTATCAAAATTATTAGAGAACTTTTACTAACTTAAATATCGGAGATTTTTTGACAGGTAACACCACCGGTGTTCAAAGTTCACTGGTTTCCATTTTTTCCAAGGAATCAAGTTCTCTGAGGCCTAAATCGAGGGCCACAAAAACATAGCATCATCAGTTAGCGCCGTCTGTTGGAATCAAATAGGCCGTGTGCTCACCGTTCCTAGTTCTTTAATCCTGAGTTTCTCGCTATTTTTTATAGTCTAAATTGGATCTGGTGCCCACTTGGTCTGGCAACTCCACAATTTACTTACAACACCCAGTGGATGACTAATGATAGAGCATTTTCAGAATTGATTTGCCAAAAGATTTTAAACTCTTTGGCATGCCAACCACTCATCACTAAGTCACCCCGCCAGGACTCCACTCATTAACTCTTGCCACTCTGCAAGACGATAACTGAATCGTCGTAGCCACTCACTAACGTGATAAGAATTTTTGTTATGTTGAGATTTTTGATGTGCAATCATAGAAATTTCACCCAGTGATAGAGCTACTAAACCCAAACTTCCGCCACTATGTCTCCTAGGAGATATAAAGTGCCATCTTTAAAGGTGCAACATTATTTTTATTTACTAAATATCGATATGTGAGTGTTTTCCATTTCTCTAATTTGGGGGTTGAGCAACCATCCAAGCAATTGAATTTCTCACCTCAAGCTTCCAATAATAGCCCTTGCAATATCCATGATTTTTACTAAATGAAAGTCTAATAATATGTGAACTCTAATAAATCTAGAGGGAACTATTAGAGCCCATCGTATTAGAAAATGGACCACTAGCATTTTGGTCTATGCTAACACCTTCCATACTAGGGTGTTTTTTGGGGGAAGCCAAAAAGGAGCGAGAAGTGTAAGATGTTAGGGAAGAAGAGCAAAAGCACGCAGAGAAAGAGCATGTTGATCAAAAGCAAGATCATGTCGAGCAAGAGCATGCAAAGAAAAAGCATGTCGAGCAAGAGCAAGAGCAAGAGCAAGAGCATCCAGAGCAAGAGAAGGTCGAGCATGAGCAAAGTCAGCTGAACAAGAATAGGCCGACTAAGAGTAGAGTTGGCCAAGCATAAGCAGAGAAGGTCGAGCAAGCTGTCCGAGCAAGAACAGAGTTGGCTGAGCATGAGCAAACAAGGCCAAGCAAGACCAGAGTTGGCCGAGCAAGAGTAGACCAACTATGAGCAGAGAATGCCGAGTAAGGGCATGCTAAGCAAGAAAGCATGCCGATTTGAGCGAGCAAACCAGAATATGCCGAACATAATAGAAAGCCAGCCAAACAAAGCAGAGCCAGTCGAACAAAACAAAGAGTCGATCAAACAAAGTAGAGCCCAACAACCAAACAACTGAGTAAGCAGAGCCGAAGAGATGAATGGCCGAGCAAGCAAAGCCGAACAAATGAACGACTGAATAACCAGAGTAGGTCAAATAGCCGAACAATAGAGCAGACCAAAATGGCTCACATGGCCAAGCCCATGAGGCCGAAGCATCTCTCCTCGGTTCATGAGACTAGGTAGACCAAAACGGCTCACGTGGCCAAGCCCATGAGGCCAAAGCATTCCTCCTCAGTTTTGGAGAACAGGGCAAACCAAAGCAGCTCACGTGGCCGGGCCTATGAGGCCAAAGCATCCTTCCTCGATTCATGAGACTTGGCATACCAAAGCAGCTCACGTGGCTAGGCCAATGACACTGAAGCATCTCTCCTCGGTTCATGAGACTGACTACACCAAAACCCTACGGGCACCAGAAACTTTACTCGGTTCACGAGACCAATAAGATTAGAAGCCCAAAAGGCAAAAGAAGAGAGGGCCCATGACTCCAAAGTATAATTATTTGGTTCATCAGGCCATTCACAAAGTTGAATAAAGCAGAACATAAAATATGCACGTAACTTATGGAGCAGCCAACCCTTAAATTCTACTTCTTCCGCTTAAGAAACTAGAGGAATCGGGGGCATCTGATGGATATGATTTTTAATACCCCAAAATTCCCATCAAATTTTACACCAGGGGTTCACCATGACAAGTGGCACCCCCTCATCCCTTGATTTATAAAGATTGGGGAGGAAGAAACTTCCATCTGGCCACTTTCCCAGCTTTCCACCTTCCCACTACCTAATTGGAAGGACATGAGAGACCATGCTATAAAAGAGGAAGAGGTATGTGTTGGAATATATATATCTATCTATATCGAGTTACAGCTTTCTTCATATCTATACAAAAAACTTTGCCAAAATTGTTAGAGAGCCTTTGCTAATTTAAGCATCGGATATTTTTTGGCAAGCACCACATCGGTATTCAAAGCGCGCTACTTTCCATTTTTTTTAGTGGATCAAGTTTTCTGAGGCCTGGATCGAGAACTACGAAAAAATAGCATCATCAACCACTATAATCTGAATTCACAATCTGCAAACACTAAGCTTCTACAAAGATGTTATTGTTAACTAGGTGACTAATAGAAGTTTCAATAAAGCACACAATATCTGATCTTTTCTCTACATGGATGCTCTAGACCTTATGGGAAGATCTTTTATATAGAGCTCAATGGAAATTTAGTATTAGATAAGATTGGTATAGAATTGCCATGGTCTTATAATACTTTGAATAATTGAATTTATTTGTTTTGAGGTTTCCAACCTTCATGGACAATAAGAAATCTTCTTTAAATGTCTTCCAGAATATAGAACTTAGAATCTTGGGGAAGATAGGTCTTTGTACAAAAAATTTCGCGCGATCGCCACTTGCAAGGTGAGTTTCCCATGGCTCTATAGCAAGCTTCCCACAAAGCTCTCTACAATTAGTGGTGCTCTTAATGTTTTCCCATGGCTTTCTACAAGTATCCAATGAGTTTCTTAAGACGAATAGGGTTTGCCTTCTCAGAGTCTTAAAAAAGTGTCGCTTAATTATGTGTTTTGGCTTTAAAACCTTCAATCTCATTCTCTACGACACCCTAGCCAAAGTCTAAAAATATAAAATTGAATTCGTTGTTTTGTTCACTAATTTATCAATTACAATTATAAACCCATTTTTTTTCTTTTATTGTATTCACGTATTTGATTCCAACATGTAATATCATTAGGTCCATTACCTTGTCTTTGCATAATGCTTCCCATTCACAAGCCAATGATTGGCTACAGAAACATCATCCTGCATATTGAACCACAATTTGAACAATGAGCACTGCTGGTTAAACTCACTGTCAAAAAATTAAAAAAAAAAAGATCCAATAAATAAAATATATAGATTCCCTAGGAACACACGAGGGAATGAATATATCTTTAGATGTTAGAAGTTCTCACAAATTTCCTACAAGCATCAATGATTTCCAAAGGCTACGTTTGATTATAGGAATTGGATTATAAGAAATAAGTAAGATAATAGATAATATATGCAATTAGATATAATATGGGATTAATTTTTTATGAGTGATTACTTTTTTGATATTTAATTAGTGGATATAAAATGGGATAAAAGATTTGATTTGACATAAGATGAGATGTGACATTAAACAATTTTAGACATTTAGATTTTAGCAGAAATCAATCCATGGATGGGGGGGTATATCCCACCTCCCCCATGGGATGCTCTATTTTTTTATTGTTGTCGAACACAAAATTTACAGGTATTACAAGATTTCAAATCCAGTCCTCCCCGAAGTCACCCAAACAAACACTGTCTAATGGGAGAGAAACACAAGGTTTGCATAAATTCAGATGATTGGTGACTGCTACTTGGGGAGAAAATACAGTATTTTCACAACGCATTCCAGTTGTCAGCACACAGAAATCAAAATAACCTTTTCTTAAGATTAGTGTACCAAGGGACAGAAGGAAACAGTGTCCTAGTATGAACAAATAAATCAATAGAAATAACTATGCTGAACCAACCTGGAAGTAAAGAAGTAGATTTGCCGAAGGCATTGTACCTCCAGTGAAGAAGTACCTCGTAATCCAGTCATCTTCATTCAAATCCTGCAAAAAGAATAGATTCCTGTATGTTTAAAATCACCAAGTGTTAAAAGCTAGGTAAAAGAACATTTTCCTATTATAATTTTTACAGGAATAACCCTTATGAATTGAGTGTTATTAGCTAAATCATATCAGGTATACCTCAAAGTGATATGCAAATGCTTTATGACAGAAATGATGTACAAAAAGAAGGCTATCTGGCTTCATCCACTCGGATATCTTCTTGAGAAGATCCTTGTAGTTCTTCATATGCTGTTTTCAAAAGACAGAAGATATTTGAACCCTATCAGTAATAAATGTGATTGCCTACTCCAGGGCATGAGAAATATGGATGGTAAAAATATTTGTCCCCGACAGGTACCTGCATTACCCGCCTCGCTTAGGGATGGTATAGAGATGCTCTTTGTGGAAATAGAGGCTTTAAAGTAATTTTCGAAACAAATAAAGGGACAATAATGGTAGTTTCCACACCCACCCCACCCCATACCCGTTTACATATTCACTTATATATTAATTATATTTATTTAATAGTATATGTAAATATACATATAACAATATTCGGTTTAAAATATGTACCATTTTTATTTTTAATAACGTTATATAAAATTATTTTGATTTAATAAATAATTTTTATTTTTAAATAGAGAGTGGGGAGGGAAACTTGTATGTAGATGGGTGAGGATGGAGAAAGGATTTATCCTCTAATGAGGATGGAAGCAAGGACGGGGATGCATTACTAAACGAGGATAGAAACAGAAAAGTGAATACTCTTCCCAAAGCTGCCCCATTAACATCCTTACATGAAAAGGTAGCATACTTGCATACCTCAAACATTTCAATGGAAAATATCCGGTCATAAGAGGCATCCATATCAAATGTGCTAATATCTGCCACAACGACTTCCAAATTCTTGAGCTGAAGATCCCTACAAAATGAGGGTGCATTGTAATTCCCGCTAGAACCATAGAGGAGGACAAAAACATAATCCAAGAGCTTTTGCTTAGGAACAACTTCAACCAGCAACTAAACTAACAAGTACAAGTTTAACTAAGCAATCACTTGGAACACATGTAAACAATAAATAACATTCACCTGAATGTGAAGTCAATATAAAACGTTAAATAATTCGGGAACAAACCTAGACTGCTCCTCAATATATGCTTTCTGCGTTGTTGAGTTGCAAATCCCTGTAACCTTGCAATTACTATACTTGCGTGCAATGTACAAAGAGAGAGATCCCCAGCCACATCCAACATCAAGAACAGAGTGGCCATCATGTAACTGCGCCCTCTCACAGTACAACTCCAGCATTGCTTTCTCAGCATCCTCTAACGAGGATGATCCATCAGTGAAGTAACAACAACTGCATCAGTATAGATATATATCAATTATACCAGGTCAGCTAATAACAAAATGGGGCAGAACTCCTCAGCTTTCATAACCATATGTTCTAGAAGAACTGAAGTCGTTTGTTGATTATTTGCCTCCTACACTAAATTTCATTTGAAAATTTAGTGTCCTCTTATAAATAGCAAAACTCTGAATACTTAATGCAGCTGTATTAATAATGACAGAAGGGAAAAGAAGAGAAGGGATTGGGAAGGGAAGATAACATGGTCTTGTTTGATTAACAATAATCAAGTAAAACGAAGGAAGGGTAACCTTTCCTTCCTATTGTTTAGACAACCTATAATAATATAAAGACAAAGGAAAGTAAAGAACAAAAAATGTTAACGTTTTATCTTTCTTTTCTAATATAAAATATAATTGATTTTAAATAAAAGCAATTTTGAAATATTGTTTCACTTCAATTTCCCTCTATTTCATTCTAATTTTGGAGGGTAAGAAAGTGTTAAGGACTGAGCACTTTCTCCCCTTTCAATCCCTCCATTCAGTTTCCTTTCACTTCCTCAAAAGTTAATCCAAACACAAATCAACTACCTCTTCCCTTCCACATGCTTCACTTTCCCTTCCAACCTTCAATCCATATGGAGTGATACTTTTGCAGATCTCATAATGTGTGCGCTAAATTGTTTTGGGTAAGATAAAAGCGTCCACCGTAGTGTAACTAATATTCAAGATTAGAAGACTCCCACCATTCGATTTTAGCAAATAAGCGAAAAGCATCTCAAAATCATGTAAAACTCCTGCGTTTCTCATGTTGAAAAAGAAAAAAAAAAACAGGAACCATCAGCTTCACGACAAGATAAAAAAATATATATATTTTGTAAATGAAAGATTAAATAAATTAAGGGTGCTGCCATTGGCAACCCTGCTTTTAATCCAGCAGCCCAGTTAAATTTTTTTCATCTTAGAACAAAAATGCTCTAATATAAAATGACCTCCTTACCTTTCACATTTACTACATATAACTCACACTCTAAAAAACCTTACCCAAACAATAACGACAACCGCTTATTGAAAAAATCAAACAAATTCGAAAATCACTTGTTAAAACAAATTTTCGACAGATAAACGAAACATTTCAATTATTGATTACTTAAAAAATTAAAAACTTTTAATAGGTCCTTACTGAAAAAATTAAACAATTTGAACAATCAATTTTTGAAAAAATCTAACAATTAACCACATAAACTTTGAATACTTTCATACAAAAATAAACAAAAGATTTCGACAACTACCTACTGAAAAAAAAAAAAATTAAAACATTTTAATAGGCTCTTGCCATTTTGATCAATGGGTACTTTTGGAACTTTAAATGTAATCCGTGAGTTGCGTGAAAAAATTATTAGATTACTTAGAGAAGTATAGGATGCATGAATTAATTGAGTTGCATGGAGAAAAAGTAAAGCTGCGAATAGCGGCACCCTAAATTAATTTAATAAACAAAGCAATCCAAGTAAAGATTTTCTAGGTACAGCAGAGAAGAATATAAATTAAATCAAAGAAAATTAATTTAATAAATAAAGCAATCCAAGTAAAGATTTTCAAGGTACAGTACAGAAGAATATAAATTAAATCAGAGTAGAGAAATGAATTGCCTGTATTTGAGATGCTTTCCGAGAACAAGTTTGAAGAAAGAGGTGGGTAGCTCATAATGCTGAGATTTGGGCTTCTCAGTCTTGATGGCTATTGGCATCTCTCTCAAAGCTGCAAGAGAGCAAACCACTAATCAATTGACAAAAACAATAACTATTAGGCAATTATAGTCTAATTCAAATGCCAATTTTCAATCTCAAATAAAATAAGATTAAGAGAGAGAGAGAGAGAGAGAGAGATTGGACGTCTATAGATTATAATATTATTGTTCTAATTCCATGAATCCCAAATAACGAGGGCACAAACACGTGCCGACATTGCATACATACGCATACACATATATAAACAAATATATATATATCTATAACTAATAAAATAAAGGAGAACCTAATTTTGGTATCTCCCATTTATCTCAAAAAAAAAAAATTATATTTCATATATATCCCTCAACTTCCCCTGTAACCTCACTTAACTTCCCCTTTCAACGTCTTCTTATAAGTAATTAATTCATGAAAATAAAAAACAGAAAGGATAAGGAGAAATTTGCAAATATAGGAAAGGAAGAAAATTTAAGAAGAGACTGTGTGCCTTCGAACATATACACACATACAGAGAGAGAGAGAGAGAGAGATACAGTGAGCGAAGTGGAGGAGGTGAGAGAGTTGAAGGTCGGAAGAGGGTTTGTAACCAGAACGGAGGCGAGTGGATAAGAGGAGACGAGTTAGGCTTCGAATGACAGCGTCCGGGAGAAGGTTTCGCTCCAGCGAGGCCAGCATTACCCGCACCGTGGCTTCGTAAGGAACTTGCATTAACCCATCCATTTTTCTCCCTTGTCCCAATTCTCCCCAACCAGAACAGAGCCCTTCGTCCTTGCGTCTCTCTCTCTCTCTCTCTCTGCCCAAAAGGGGACTTTGATAACTTGATAGCCTTTTGTTTGCTTCCAATTTTGGATATGGAATAAGACAAAATAATAAAAAATTATTAAAAACTAATTTTTTGGATAAATATTTTATTTTAATAAATTTAAAATTTAAATATGTAAGCTTTTACGATTAATTTTTTATTTAATTTGAAAAATAACTACAACCTCTAATGCAATTAATTTTTATGGGCCGTTTGGTATATTCTTATTTTTATAATTTTTTTTTAATTTTCTTCAATCAAATTTTATTATGTGTGATTTTTTACACTAATTTTTTATTTTATTTTTACCTTTTTTTTGCTATCCAAACAATTCCTGCGTCAGGTATGATTTAAGGTGTATTTGAAGTGATAAAAAATGAGATAAAATAAGATAAAGTGAGATAAGTTATAAATTTATAATTTATATAGTAAAATAAAAAAATAATAACTTTAAATACTTTTTAAAAATTTATAACAAATCAAACGGGTCTAAATGTGAAGTTATTTACCACAGTAGGCATCTGAAGAAGAGTTTATGTAGCCTCAAATGAATTTTGAACTTTTTTCTTTAATTAAAAATAGGACCAAACTCATTTACACAGGAACTATTTGGTGCACTGAGAAATACTGAAATTTTTTATTACTTTTTTTACACATTTACACTTATTTTAATTCCTAAAAAAATTTCAATATCATTTTCAAAAAATTATGGTAGCATTTGATTTGATATTTTATTTTTCATTTTTTGTTTTTTATTTTATGTGTTTTATGTTCTAAAAATTCTAAAACATAGAAATAAAAAATGTTGTTTTCCTTATTTTGAGTTAAAAATACTTAAAATGATTTTTTATCATTTTTTTAGAACATAGAAATAAAAAATGTTATTTTCCTTATTTTAAGTTAAAAATATTTAAAATGATTTTTTGTCATTTTTTATTTTATGTGTAAACTCATTTTTTGTTTTTTAAAACAAAATTTAAAATACAAATGACTAAATATGTTTTAAACTATTTTTTTTTTATTTTTAAAAGATCAAAATAAAAAAATGAGCTTAAAATAAAAAATAAAAACTAAAAACTAAAAATAAAAAATAAAAAAATAAACCAAACGAAGCCTACGTAACTCAAATTCTATATTTTGAACAGCTAACTATTTTCTTTTTTAAACTGAAACTACAGTTTTCTCAGTTTCCAAACAAAACTCACGATCATTTTTTACTTGCATGCGTCCAGATGGTTTGGGGTTACCCGTCCGGACGATTTGGCCACTGTCGAATTTTGGCAACACCGCGTGAACTGTTGCCAGCCGCGACGCTCCTCTCCTCTCCCAAATTACTCACGAGCGACAGTGAGTTACTACCAGCCTTCGTGCACTTTGACATCCGGTGAAACCTCTTCAACGTATCTCTCGGGACCCATGCATGGCGTGGCTGGAAGATGATGCACACTGGTCACAGGGGGCCTCCCTTTCACGGGCCGCTGTAACTTCCACATGCCCGCGTTCTAATAGTTTCACGTGCAAAAAATAAGGACCTCACAAGTATCGGGTTTTCTAGCTTGACAACTGGTTGTTGCCGGTAATCCTTGCTCCCTCACCCAACAGATATGGGGGCACGTAAAGGTGAGAGAGAGAGAGAAAGAGAGACCAAAATGGGACTGCTAAGGCTGGAAGTAGCAGACCACGAACCAGCTATACAATCCCCTTCAAGCTTCACTGCCAGAAATGCACTTTGAGTGAATTTTGTCTCGAGGTCCAACCACCGTCCGTGACCACGCTGGTAATGGATATAAATTGTTGATTGTTCTTTAGCCTGTGTTCTATGCAGGGTCTGCTCACATCATCTCTCTCCCCCTTGAGCGGCAATCCGGCTTGTCGAGTCCCGTCCGTTAACCCATCCACCCCCCACTACCAACATGTAAGTGTCTCATGTTATTATTTTCTTCTACAGCTTTGTGTTTTTCCTTATGGTAGATATGTTTCGTTATAAAAATTGTTGCTTTCTTGTGATACGCTTGGCTACTTAAAATATCCTGCTCATATATTTGTAGGACTAACATTTTACATTAACGGATGTATCAATTTTTATTCAACCAAAAAATTTAGATTTTCCGTAAGTGAAATTCGAAACAAATTGTGCCGCTGTACCTAGTGTGTGCTTTCAATTAACTATTTAAATATTCATTAAAAAAAAAAAAAAATAGAACTATGAATGTAGATAGTGCATCGTAAAATTTGGTAATAAATTTTTAATTTATTTTATTAAACTAAAGTTTTTTTACAAAATATTATTATTTAAAAAATTCAAAATTTAGTCATATGTGTTTTACAAAATAAAACCAAATTCACTCATTTAAATTTAAAATTTAAATTTACAAAAATTTTGAAAAACGCTGTCTAATTATTTATTAATAATTTTTCTTGTACTTTTAATAATTAAAAATACTAACAGTTATTGTAATAAGAAAAACAATCTAATAATTATAAATATATTTTTTTTAGAACTTTAATTTTACTTGCATTTTTATCTGTTTGAATAAATACTGTAATTGAAATATATAAATGTAATAATCATATTCAATTTTTAAGCAAATAAATTCCCTTTTTGAACCCATAAGCAACTTAATGACATTCCAGAATTGAAGAAAAATTATTTTCTTTTAGAACACATAAGTTAAATTTTTAAAATTTATTTTTATTAAAATCATATACCACAATTTAATTTTTTGAACCTTTGAGATGAAAAAAATAATTTTATTCTTTGGTCTAATAAATATCTTATTTTTTCTTCACTTGATTTTTTTTAGAAGTTAAATAAAATTAAATACAAGAAAATAAATTTAATAATTCCAAAAAATTCAAAATTCAAGCAGACACTACTAAAAAAAAGATAATAAAAGACCAAGAGAACACCCAACCGCTTGAAAGCGGT